>VSMD01032986.1:0-63780 GCA_008750895.1 Mirza zaza
TTCAAGGCAAACTTAGCAGGGCAAGCCAGGCCACGGAGCTGATCATCTGTCTTCTGCTCACCCTCACGAAGCCCAAGCCTCGACTCCAGGCCACATGCAGGTCTCACCTGCACCAGCTCTCTCATGCCCGGTCCCATCTGTGCCTTTGCATGTTCTGTCCCTGGGCTTGGACCCTAGATCCCCCTCTCACCTTGTCCCAGCTCCATTCCTACTCAACCTCCAGGGCTTCCCTTGAAGGACTTCTGATGGCCGGGCGATTTCTCTCTGCAGTCACTTCCCTCCAGTACATTCAATCAATCACCCTTTAGCTGGATGAGCACTTTTATCTCTCATCAGCCTGTGAACTTCTTGAGGGCAGGAACCATGGTTTATTCTCCCAGCAACTGCAGCCAGGGATTGAAACAGAGAATGTCCATTGGGTACGTGAATGGCTCTCAGTGAATGGCTCTCAGTCTCGACATTTTATTGAAATACATTCACGCACATGTTAGGAACAATAATGACAACCAGAGCTGGCACGTCCTGGGGCCCTGAAGCCTGCTTCCTCCGACCAGGGGCCTGAGGTCCCTCACTGTGTCCTCCCCTCCCCATAGTCACCACATGACCCCCTGGGCTGACCTGTCACTTTTCTTTCTCATTTTATTATTTATTTATTTTCATAGTAATACAGGTACATTATTTTAAAAGTCAAATCACTCTATAAGGCTCACAAAATGCAGCATTCTCTGGCCCACCTCTGATGTTGGCTCCTTAGAGGCAAACTACTTAATTTCAGCTGTTTCAATGAATAATTATCTCTGTCTATTTAAATAACATGCTTATACTGTTCTTGGTTTTATTTGCTTTTAACTTCCGACTATAGAAGGCGAAAATTTAGCTCTCTTTCCTATTCATTTCTCCTGCCACCTTCCAATTTGGTTCTTTTTCAACATTTGGTTAAATCAAACGTCAGCGATTGCATTACTGAGATTTAGATATCGTTCACAGCTGAGTCATGTAGCATTCTACGACTTCCATGCCTGCATTTCCTTTCTTATTCAGCTTGTTTTCCCAGGAGTTAAAGGCTGCTTGTTTACCCCTTGTTTAGTTTTCTGTCCGGTGCTAATTGATTCCCAAAGTCCCTGGCAGAATAGGAAATTCCCCTCAATAGGTTCAAACACACCGACTAATCTACTGCTCCGATTTTTTTTCCTTGGAGACACCCCCTGGAACTGCTGTCCTCTGGCTCAAGTCTGGGCACCTCTTCCTCCTGCAGGCTACCATCCTGGGTTCTCCTCTATCCTTCCACCTTCTCTCCTGTGTGGTCTCCTGCTGCCTGGACCTCACAGTTCCTCCTCTTTCACTCACTCCCCTTCTCAGTGGAGCGTTTTTTGGCAAACCACCTTAAAGGGCCAGAGAGTAAATGGGCCAAAAGCAAAACAGACGACATTGTGTAGGTACTTATATACCACTTAAGGCACAGCCATTTAAACAAGAAAACACAAAAACAGGTGGCAGGCCTGACTTGGCCTGGGGGCCTCAGTTGGCAGCCTCTTGATTAAGCAGCTATTTAAGGAAGGGGGCATAGTAAGGTCATTTGGGGGGGATCTAACATGTCATACCATGACTTTATTCCACTCACACACTTGATGGCTGGTTTGTCTGGGTCCAGAACTCTATGTTGGAAATGATTCGCCTTGAGAATTCAAAGGCATTGCACCACTGTTGTCTAGCGCTCAATGTTGCTATTTAGAAAACTAGCACATTGGTGAAGGCCTGTTTTTTATTTCTGGAAGCTTTTAAGATTTGTGTTTCATGACCAGTCTCCAAGAATGGCTACAGGACTTAGAGTTTCCACTGCCTTCCTCCTTCTAGTACCTGGAGGGCTTGTGGGGGAATTGTGGGGACCCAAGGCAGAGGACATGGACAGGAGCTTCTGAGCCTGAGATGCTCCTTGGGAAGGGCAGACTCCAAGGACGAGGCAGAGAGCTGGAACCAGAGAGATGGGGCGGATGGGGGTAAGTCAGGAGGAGGAGTTGCTTCTGGAGCATGGTCAAGAGGAGCACCTATAGCACCCTGGCCATCCAGGTGGAGGGGCCCAAGAAAGCTAGGGCAGCGATGACTGGCAGACTGGCTGCAGGCCACGTGACTCTCAAGAGCATGGGCCTGGCCTGCAGCACCCCTACCACAAGCCCCCCCCACTTCCTGAGCCATCTGACCAGCAGCTCTTAGCTCCTGGCTAGGCTTGGTTCTGCCTGCACCATGTCTCACTCCTAATTACCACCTGCCTTCAACCCTCTCCAGACTTTGCTCAGGCTCAGACACTCTCACTGGGTTATGACAATTTGGTAGAGCTATTTTTATGCAGAGCTTGTTTTTTAACAATAAAGCAAAACGAAACACCAAGGATGGCTGGAAACAGATCTCTTCACCCCATCCCTAGGCTTCAGCCCATCACCGACTTCACTCCTTGGTGGGGGGTGGGTGGTGTCTGGTAGCAGCCTTCGCGCCTCCCATGCTTGCTGGTCTTAGGATGTGCTGTCCATCATTCTTGGCCCACACCTGCTTTCTCCCAGAGTCTACTCCTACTTCAATCATTCTCCCTGTCATATTCTCTGATCTCTCCTTTAAAAATCACAGTGGTCGTATTCACTCACTTGCAAATAGTAAGGAAAGACGGCTTTCCCTAATAAGGGAACTAAATAAGGGAATCTTATTGCTTTCCACTTGAAAACTAAGAGTGGTCTTGTTTTCTTAAATGGGGGAGGAAATTTTCTGGAAGGCTGAGAAAGCATAGTCAGTATATAGTCATGTGCCACTTAACAACAGGGATATGTTCTGAGAAATGTGTCATTAGGCGATTTTGCTGTTGTGTGAACATAATAGAGTGTGCTCACACAAACTGAGATGGGAGAGCCGACTACACACTTAGACTCTATGCTATAGCCTATTGTTCCTAGGCTACAAACCTGTCCAGCATGTTACAGTACTGAATACCTTAGACAACTGTAACACAATGGCAAATGTTTGTGTACTGAAAAATACCTAGACACAGAAAAGTTACAGTAAAATTACAGTATAAAAGATAAAAAAGGTAAGTACCTTATATAGGGTACTTACCATGAATGAAGCTTGCAGGACTGGCAGTTGCTCTGGGTGAGTGAGTGAGTGGTGAGTGAATGTGAGGGCCTAGGGCAGGGGTCCTCAAACTTTTTAAACAGGGGGCCAGTTCACTGTCCCTCAGACTGTCGGAGGGCTGGACTATAGTTTAAAAAAAAAAGTATGAACAAATTCCTATGCACACTGCAGATATCTTATTTTGAAGTAAAAAAACCAAACGGGCAAAAACACCCGCATGTGGCCCGCAGGCCACAGTTTGAGGACGCCTGGCCTAGGGCATCGCTGTACATCACTGTAGACTTTATAAACACTGTACACTTGGGCTACACTACATTTACACAAAATGTTTTTGTTTCTTCAATAATAAATTAACCTTAGCTTACTATAATTTTTCTGCTTTATAAACTTTTTAATTTTTTGTAACTTTTGGACTCTTTTGTAATAACATTAGTTTAAAACACATAGTGTGCGACTGTACAAAAATATTTTCTTTATGTCATTATTATACAAGATTTTTCCTATTTTTAAAATTTTTTAATTTTTAAACTTTTTTCTTAGAAACTAAGACACTAATACGCACATTAGTTTAGGCCCACATAGGGTCAGGATCATCAAGATGTCACCAGGCAACAGGAATTTTTCAGCTCTGTTATAATCTCCTGGGACCACCTTTACATATGGGGTTGATCGTTGAGCAAAATGTTGTCATAGGGTATGTGACTACATATTATACTTTTATATCTGAAAGGGGGTAAAAATGAACCATTTTTAGAATAACATAAACCAAACAAGTAAATGAAGATAGGCAAATTCCTGGCTGATGGGGAATATCAGGCATTAAGGGTCATCGGGGCTAATATAAAACTGGGTTAAAAACTCCATTAAATATGAATCTAGATAGTGAGCACTTCCTTTTCCTACAAGCTTCCTGACCAGGGCTACCATTTGGGAGGTGAGAGCAGAATGGGGTGAAGGCAGAAGGGCAGGAAAGAATATGGGGCCACCACACAATCTCTTATTTTCACTTGCAAGACGCACAAGGAATCCTCAATCAAAGTTCAGAAATAGACACATACTTGATATCACACAACTCCTCAATAATACACTTTTTTGGAATGATGGACTAATTAATGGTGGTGGCAGCAAGCCAATACTTCCTAAAAGCTAATAATCCTGTTATAACAGACTTTTCAATGTCCTTATTTTTTTCTAATTTTAAAGGCAAACAATAACACAAAGTCAATATGTGTAAATAAAAATGTGGAAAGTGAAAGTCACTCATATTTGGGCTGGGGTCAAGGACAGAGGAAGAATCACAGGAGTGAGGGTCCGAGAGGCCAGGTGCCCACACTGCTGGCCCTCTGCCTCAGGACAGAGAGGACGGCTGTGTCCACAAGCCAGCCCACAGGTCTGGGGGTCCTGGGAGGCTCCAGTGCCCCTGGCCGGTCTGTCGGCCTTAAATCTACAAGCTCATCACTCACCTGAGGGCCAGGCCAGGTGGGCTGGGAGGAGGGCTGGTGAAAGGTGGAGTCACCAAGGAAGGGGGCCTGGGAGGAGCCGTGAAATGGCCACTGAGGACTGTTCTCGGGGAGGAGGAGCACAGGGAACCAAAGGAAAAGCAAGTTTAAGGAGGAGCATGGAGGGAACCTGGATGAGGCTGTGGAAGTGATAGGGAAAAACCGTTGAGTCCCGTTCAAGCTAGTTGCTGATAGGATGTTACAGCTTGTTGCTGATTGGATGTTAAAGCTTGTTGCTGATTGGACGCTTTTGGAGTCCTACCAAGGGTATAAAAGCAGGAGGAGAACAAGGAAAGTGGGGGGGTCAGAAGTCAGAAGTCGGTTGAGCCTGCTGGAGGAGTAAAGACTGTTTTCCGTGTCTTTCAAGCGCTATAACAAGAGCTATAACAAGAGCTGTAACGCTAGCTGTAACACTTGCCGCAACAGAAGGGCGAGCAGTGGAACAGGCCACTGGATTTCACTTGGTTGCTGCTTGGAAGGCATGTTCCCTGCTGAAAGCTCCATGGACTCACCAAGGGAAAATCTGGAAGAGTATGAAGAAGGAAGTTCCTATACACTCATCACAGAGAGTGGCTTATTTCCTTCGAGCATGAAAAAAATTTTTTTAAGTGTGAGGGGAGCTCTCTCCCCTTCTCTACATACAAAGGGGTGTGTGCGTGTGTGTGTGTGCACATGCATATGAATAGACACACAGACAGCAAAACTGGTGTCGTGGGTGACTGAGCCCTCGTTGCACAACATTATAATGTGACCATTTCTGTATGTCATCAAATGTTCTTCAATTCGTTTTTCTTAACAGCTGAATAATATCTCACGTGTGGATATGTCCTCATGTCTTTCATTGTTCGGTAAAAACACGTTTGACTGAATATTAAAGCGGTTTATTGAGGTTGGACATTTAGTTTTGTCTCTGCTCTCCTCCCCTTTTGGATAGTTTTATTTATGTATTTCTGTTTCTTTTGTTTTTAGGGAAGACAGTTTTAAACAGTGAAAATCTGCCACTTCTTTTCGTGGCTGTGATACTTTAACACTCTGAATCTGTTTCTTCCTCTGTACACTGGGAAGAATAACGTCTGCTTTATCCACGTCACGGGTTCGCTATGAGAACATACATGTAGGATATTTCACTGCTGTCGTGACTTCACAGTTGTTAGACTCCGAGTGACTTGGTGGCTGTCATGGCCCACAGCTGCGTTGGGAAAAGGTGAGGGAAAGGTGGTGGAGGCCTGGATGAGGCTGTGCTAAAGTGTCTCCGGGACAGTGGGGAGGGGAGGCTGGGGCCTTTGGAAGGCAGGATTCCTGCTCAGGACGGAGGGCTGGGCTGGGCCACAGCTTTGGGAATCTTTAGCTTCCCAAAAGCGTATGACTTTCACTGTAAGAATGAATGGTGTTTTCCCCAAAGAAAGCATTTTGCCAGAAAAGAACAAGGCAAGGGCTGTATCTTCGGGGACACAGGTAGGAAAAAGATATTGAAGAGGGGTGCAAGACTAGTAACTGAGGAAGGTACAGGGAAACCAAGACTGTACAGTCAAAGACCTTAAAAAGAAATAAAAAGAGTCAAGAAAATTCAGGTTTAATTCCCACCAGGTACTGCCCTGGGCTCTCTAAAGGTTGACCCTGTATGTGCTTGGCTCTGCCTACCTTGTCTGACTGAGATTCAATCAGTGAATTATGAAGTTAAATCCTAAAGGTAGCGAGGCCTACCACAGAGGAACAAATTTGCAAGTTTCTGTAGAATTAAAAAGAATCCATCTAGAGAAAGATAAAGTGTAATTGGAGAACCAGAGGCCAATACAGCTTTTCTTGAAGCTAGTAGCTATTTAAGCTCAAAGTAAATTAACCTTTGCAATTTGTCAATGGACATGTGTAAAACCTACCAAAATGCTTCTCAAGTATTAAAAAAAAAAAGCAGGTAATAATCTTCCAAGGGCTCCGTGTAGGACTCTTCTGACTGAGAAAGGGGAGTGGGCCTGACGCAGGGGAAGGGTGAGCCTGGGGTGGGCTGACCTCTAAAAGACCTGCCCAGGATGGAGAGACCTGAGAAGGGAAAGCAGGTGAGGGAAGGGAGTGGCAAGAACACAGTAGAGGGTTCCAGAAGGAAAAAGAGCAAAAGTCATTTTGATACCTTCACATTCAGAATAACTCCGATCCCTTTTTTTTTTTTTTTTTACATTACATATGTTTTTGGGAGAAGGATAGAGAATTCAGAGGATCTGGCCTCCAGTTCTGATTCTCACACTGCCTGTCAGTGTAGCCAAATGTTTTTAGCATTCCCTGGTAAACATTTCAGAAGTGACACTCTCGTTCTCTTATAAATCCCCTCTCTCTCTAAATAAAGCTCTCTCGCGTCTTTTCCAGATTGCTTTCAGATCGCACTCTTTCCTTTGCAAGAGTGCATCTTCTCTTAGGGCTCGACCTCATTTTCTTCTTTGTACTGTTTTCACATAATCTGCCATGCGCCTGCACGCCTTTGGTCAGAAAATAATGTTACTAAAAAGCAGTAACTAAGCGACAATGCTGGAAACCCAGAACTGAGTCGTCTAGCTCTGCATCTCAAGATCTTCCCACTGTGCTGCATTCTTACCTTTGAGTCCCCTCAAGCTCTACTGTCACCATGCCCCGGGGAGTCTACATCTGAAATGATTCTAAATGTTGGGGTGGAAAAAGAGGGTTTTGGCCCCAACCTAAGTATACTCTGAAAAATGGTGCGTTTGTCTTCGGCACCTCTCTTAACCCTGTTTTACAATCCGTCTTCTCTCACCAGGTGCAACTGGGCCTTGCAGGGCTAGAATGCCCTGGGCATGGCAGGAGCTGGGTAGGGCAATGCAGTGGCATCCACCAATTTAACTACATCATCTACCTGGTATAAGAGAAGAGTCTTTGGACTTAGACTGGCTTCATTTCCACTGACAAGCTGTACAATCCTGAGCAAGTTACTTAACCTCTCCGTGCCTCAGTTTCCTGGGGGTATTTATAGCTGTGGTCCCCAACCCCAGGTCTGTGGCCTGTTAGGAACCTGGCCATGCGTTACTGCCTGAGCTCTGTCCCCCTCCTCCCCGACCCCTGTCCACGGAAAGACCGTCTTCCATGAAACTGGTCCCTGGTGCCAAAAAGGCTGGGGACTGCTGATTCATAGCACGTAGCCCAGAAGGTTAGTATAAGGGTTAACTACCATATAAACAAAGAACCCAGTCTCTAATACAGAGTAAGTGCTAACTGATAGAAAATAAATACAAATTTAAAATATCACTATTATTTTGCATTCAGGACCAGCCCTCTGGGGCTGGACTCTGGCTGGCAAAGACAGTCCTTGGGGTTTCTCATCTTGTTTTGCCACAATTTCTTAAATCCTCGTTTCTCTAACCTATAGTCCCCAATCTCAGTCTTCTCTCTCTCACTTTCTCAATCCTATCCACAGGAAACCCTGAAACCAGGACTCAACTGTGGCAGGAAAGAGCCGCCTTGCAGACGCCCCGATCGCTTCCCTCCCAGCCCTGCCCCTTATTTGCCCGCCTTCCCTGCACAACCCACAGGCCCTGAATGCGAACGTGGGACATGCTTGTGTGCCCAGCAGCAGCTCTTTGCAGAATTCCCTCCCTCCTGTGAAATTGGAAGCCTCCACTGCAAAAATACAAACTGGGAGTCTCCACACAGCTACATGTCACTAAAATCCTTCCCTTCAGGGCCAGAACGGTTTGACAGAAAGCATACTTTACTTGTGAAACAGAACCTAGAAGCCAGTGGCTGCCCCTGTGGTTTTTCAACAGTTTAAAGCAATATTAGACACCACCAAAAGTGTCTCCTTTTTTTTTTGTTTCCCCCGGAGAGTGGAGTTAGAAAATACTGGTTTCTATTAGGGTGTGTCTAGCACTTTCTGTGCTGCCAAATCTTCCATTTTTATAGTCTGCACACTGGTAGATTTTCCATGAACAGGCTCAAATTTATTCCCAGGCAGTGATGTTTAGGAAACCCAGTATGAACATGAAGACTGTTCTAAAGCAGCCTCAGACTTGGTGCCATGCAGTCGCCTAAAAAGAGCATTTCAGATATATGATAAAATAACGTATGTTTCCAGCATACCTTAATCTATATGGGGAGAAAAGGGCATTCGCTCCTCTTATATGATTTTTTTGGATTGAGTTGTTAGAGGACACTTGTCTTTTACATCCTTCTCCTCTATCCTTTTCTGTCTACACTGATATAGAATACAGCCCAAACACCCACCTACACAGGCATTTTACATTAAGAGTTGGAAGCCAAGTGACTGAAAAAAAAAACACAAAACAAAACAAAATGATTTAAATAGTGACTTTATAGAGATTTACATGT
Source organism: Mirza zaza (assembly GCA_008750895.1). Lineage (NCBI taxonomy): Eukaryota > Metazoa > Chordata > Mammalia > Primates > Cheirogaleidae > Mirza > Mirza zaza. The sequence goes on from VSMD01032986.1 coordinate 8,946, forward strand.
GAATTCAAACCCCGGAGGAAAATGAACCAGTTAGAGAAATGTGCTAATGGAAAGTGTGACTATAATTTGGCTTTGCTGACAAATGGAAACGCAGGTGCCACATCTTTTTTTTTCCTTTTATTTTATTATATTATGGGGGTACAAATATTGTTAGGGTTACATATATTGCTCCTGCCATTCCTCCCCCCACCCTCCGCCTTACCAAAACATCAAGCGTGTCCTACCCCAGGAGGTACCGTATCTTTTTAAGAGGAAAAAACTGTACAAACTGGAGCTTTGTATGTACGTACTCATACGTATTCTCTCTCCACCTCTGGAATCCTTCCTCCTAGAAGTCCAAATCGCACTGCCCCACGCTCCAAGTCCTACATTGTTTATTGCTGGTACCATCCAATTTCACAGGTTCAGTTTTGGGTGGGTGTTGTCTCTCCCTAACGTGGATGCAAACCTCTTGAAGGCAGGGCCACGTCCAATTTCATTTCCGTGTACTGCCACAGCACCCAGCACCCGTCTGAGCACAAAACAGCCAATGAAGCAATAGCTATTGGGTCGTGTAGATGGAACTGTCGGATGTGGAGCTATGAAGTCTAAAATAGCCACTTTAACCTTGCAGCCTGCACTGCCCTGAAGAGGTCTAGATAAAGTTTACAGTGCAACAATTAGCCCTGAACTCTGCCGGTAGACAGGGCTGCCGTCCCTAATGAAACATCCCTGCAGAATTGTGAAGGCCACCTGCCAGGTACGGCCCGGATTCCCTTCCTCCCCAGGCTGCTGTCAGTGCTGCCTGCAGGAATAGCCCCACCCAAGGTGACACCCTGTTCCTTGGGATGGCCTCCCTCTAATGACTGCTTATTTTGGGGGTATAAAGGCCTGGACCCTCACTCCAACTCAAAACGGTTCTGAAGGGCCACTCCAGCTCCAGGGCTCCCTGTGGGCTTGGGTGCTGCTGGGCCTGCACTCCAGCTCGGCTTCTCCCTCCTTCCTCCCTTCCCCCTTCCTTTCCTCGCCTTCTACAGGTGTTGATCCTAAGAGAAGTCCCAAATAAACCTGCACACCGCCAACCTCCATCTCAGAGTCTTTTTGGGGAACCAACCTACAACACCATTCATGCACCCATCTATCCAGCTACTGTGTTTAGGGTACCTGAGTGGTGCGGGGTGATACAGATGAAAAAAAAAACAGTCCTTGCTCTTAGGGAACAAACTAATAGTCCCATACAGGAATAACCATAAAGCACAAATAAAAAAAAAAAGTGGCTGGTATCAAGGGAGAACATATACACAGCCAAGGGTAGAATTCCAGGCAAGAAAGGTCAGGAGTCTTCACGCACTGGCTTAGGCTGTGGCCATCAGTGTACGTGCTGTCTCCCTACCCGATTTCAAGCCATGGAGGACAGGGTAGACTGTTCCTTTATCTCTCTTTACACTGCCCATAATTCTTAACCTGACCCACAAAGCAACTGCTGCTCACCATGTGGACAAGCCGGAGATTCATGTAAATTTCAACAAACAGGAACAAGAAATGGGAATGTGACTAATAGCCAAATGGCACATGGTCCCAGGCTGTCCCTGCCCTCAGCTAGCCAGCCTATCCATCATCCATCTGTCAGCTGACGAAGGTTACTGAGCAGCCTCCGCGAGGAACCTAACAACGAGAATCAACGAACCCCCAAAACTCACAATCCCTCCAGGCTAAGGCACCTGCACAACTTACAGGGGAAAAGAACCTTTAACCAAAACATCACTGCTAGGCGCCTAAAGGAAGGGGGAGCACTTTGGGGCAGGAGGACCCATCTCCTGCCTCCAGGGCATCTTCGCCCAGCTCAACTTGCCACGGTCTCTTTCCACTCTCCCTCTCTTCTCACCACTTTTGTACAATCTGTCACCAACTTCTGCTGTTGATTTCCCCGAAATGTCATTTGCCTCCTTCCTCTTCTGCCTCGCCTTGGTGTCACGACCCTTTCCCATACTGTGGCCACGCGGACACACCCTGGGAGCAGAGCCGCCAGGCCCAGGCAAGCCCTGCATTTCTCCATCTCTGCCAAGAGATGCTAGCTTCTGCAAACCCAGCTCTCATTTGGTCGCGTCTCTGCTCGACGATCACGGGGGCTCCCCAGGCATCATGAGGACCAAGTGTTTAAGACGCTCTTATCAGTGGCCTCCCTACGCTCACCTAGTTTTATTTCCCGGGCCTTCTCAGTATATGTCCTCTACTCTAGTTGCCTTCCTGCCTTTATTCAAGCTGTATCTGACTTCTGGAATGTCTTTTTGCCTCACCTACCCATTCCTTGTTGCTTGGTTCACAAGAGCCAAGCTGAAGACCTGGGGAGGAGAGGGGCAGGAAGAGCAGGGTTAGAGGCCTGCTGTTGTCCCACTCGTTCTCTGTGGTTCCCCTACCATGCCGACTCCATCGCGGAAATGCTGTCCTGCAACACCTACCCAGGCACAAAGACGCCCCCCTCGGCTTGACTGCCCAGGCCCATCTAGCTGGGGGAGGAAGGAGCTCATCTGCCCACAGCTGGGTAGACTGCCTTGGTCTTCCAAGCCAGAAAAGGAAAAAGCTGACGTCGCTAATGTTTACTCCCCTGTTGCTTCTTAGGAAAGACTCTCAACTACTCCCGAGAGAATACACCAAGCTCTAAGATTTCTGAGAGATGGATGGTGGGTTTGCCAAAGGAAAGACTGCCAAGCTGGGTCTCTGGACAGGATCCAGTGTTCCATAAACCCTGCCTTTTTCCTAATCGTAGAAAGATCCATAAAATGACAGAAAGGCAGAGGAGAGCTGCAGGCAGCAGAATGACATAGAAGCATCTTTCTGTGCTTCCTGGAAAACAGAAAACGCAGGACGAGACAAAACTCATCCCCCCTACCCCCTCCCCCCGGCAGGGCATTGCTCTGCACAAGATCTGCGCCACATGCACGCCGTGGGGAGACCTCTGGAATAGTCTCTTGAAAGGGTACAGTTAAAAGTGAGTGGTCTGTGGAGAATTTCTCACTTCTCTCTGCCAACAGGTGACGGGAAGGTGACCATGATGGCCAAAAGTGGAAGGGAGGAGGGTGAGAATCTCCTGGGCCTCCTGCCACCTGGAGGGAGCAGGTTTACCAGTGGGGTGGGGGGTGAAGGGAAGTGGACTGCCCCTGCTTCCTCCATGTGGAGCATCGTGGAAGAAGAAACTCCTCCATCTCCAGGTTAGCAGGTGGATTGGGCAAGGGGTTCTCTGCTTTCTACAATGCTCCCTAGAACTGAAGGAGAGGGGGTGAAAGCTGCAGGTTGGAATGACCCCATCTTCATCTCTTGAGCTGGAAGATGGATGAAGAGGAGAAGAGATACATCCTGTAATCCTAGCACTCTGGGAGGCTGAGGCGAGCGGATTGCAAGAGGTCAGGAGTTCGAAACCAGCCTGAGCAAGAGCGAGACCCCATCTCTACTATAAATAGAAAGAAATTAATTGGCCAACTAATATATATAGAAAAAATTAGCCGGACATGGTGGCGCATGGCTGTAGTACCAGCTACTCGGGAGGCTGAGGCAGCAGGATTGCTTGAGCCCAGGAGTTTGAGGTTGCTGTGAGCTAGGTTGATGCCATGGCACTCACTCTAGCCTGGGCAACAAAGCGAGACACTGTCTCAAAAAAAAAAAAAATACCCCTCCAACAATCATACACCCATACTCATGTGCACACACTAGAGAGAATGAGACTGAAAAGGAGGAAATTCAAAACAAATCTCTTTCAGCAATGACATTAATGCAACAATAATCGTCTTACACATGCCTAGTAATTTATCTTTTACGAAGCACTGGCATCTGTTGTTTAGCAATATTCTTACAACAATTAATCCAATCAGGTGAGAATCAAAGTCACAGCTACCATGTACTGAATGATTACCAGGAACACACTTCATGTGAGAGTAAAAATGAGGGTGCAGAGGCTAAGTAACTTGCCCAGCAGGTGAAGACCGAAACCCAGGTCTGTCTGATTCCAAAGTCTGGCCTCTTAACCTTATAAGGTCCATCTTATTACAGGGCTTTTTCACAAGTTCAGGAAGGGAAGGGTGTGGAGGAAGAAGCAGTTCTTTCATCTTATCTCCCTAAGAGGCAGGTACACACACACATAAGTACTGCAAGAGGTCCCACTTACTCTGTCATCTTTCTCAGTTACACACTCATTCAGCCTGGACAGATACAGGTCCCCAGATGAATGCCCAGTGTCTTGCAGGTACAAAGGTCAATCCCTATGGATAGCACACTTGTCGTTTAACCTGCATCTGAAGCTGCGACAAGGCTTTCCATTCGGCAGGATGCAGCCACAGCAAGGTGGGGAATTAGCATCCCGTTTTGAAGCTTTGTCACAGAGGAGAATACTTTAAGACTGAAAATAATGAGGGAGACTGAATGCCATTTAGAAGAAAGGCTTGTGACATTAAAATAAATGTTCAACTTGTGAGATTCGTGCACACGCAAAAAGAAGAAATGACTGTAGAAAACAGTGAGAAGCAAACAAATGGTGACAACTCATGAGAACTGGCTGTCCCATTCTTTTTGTGACTCGTCTGACCTTAGTGATGTTTGCTGTTAGCAGTGCAGAGGCCTCTGACACAAAGTGGTATGGACCTATACAGGGACATCCGACACTCGGGTGGGCTGGGAACTCTCTCCCTCCCCTTTCACCCAAGTACCAAGAATTCTAGAGATTTTCCTCTTCTCCCCCCCATTCTCCAAGCCTCCTTCTCCTCCTCCCTCTCCCTCAACCAGCAAAAGAGATTGAGGGTGGGGGCAGGGGTAGCATGAAGAACATTAGTCCCTGGGATTTTGAGAGTATAGTGTCAGTGTCAATGTCTCCCCTCCCCCTTTAGCTCTGGAAATATACTTAGATACACACAAAACACCTACTGAAACTTTTAAATGATGAGAGGAGATCCACAAGCCACCTGTGAAGCAAAATCTTGGTGCTTTACAGTTACAGAAACATGCAGGCATGCAAAGGGCTCATGTTTATGAATTACATCCACACATACCTACGCAAAGCAGGTGGTTCTTGCACACACACGCCCAGGAATCCTCACATACAGGCATCTCGGCGATGCCTTTCCTCTCCTACCCACCCGCCCACCCTCCCAAAGGTGTAGACCCCAGCAGCCCTCTGAGGGTCTGATGGGAGGTGAAGGGAGTCACTGGGCCCTGCCTACTCCCTGGCTGTGGGACGCAGGCAAGCCCTTGATCTCTCGGGACCTCTGAGCGGTGGAGGTAGTAACCGCCTGGCTAGGTGCTGTGAGGACGGAGGGGAATTAGAGATGTAGGGCGCCTGCCTGGTTTCCGAACCTGCCTTGCCTACACCCACGCCTGGACTGATGGTGCCTCCCCCATCACTTGGTCCCCACCCTCGGCACTCTGGTCTGACATCGGGAAGAGTAGGGGCCAGACCGGGGCTGCGGTCTGTACCAGGAGGGTCCCAGCCTGCGGGCCAGGGCTAAGCTCCAGGGCTGCGCGAGCCGTGGGCACGTGTGGAGGGCGAGCTGGTCCCAGGTGCGGGCCCGGTGGGCGGGGGGCGGGGCGGGCCGGTGGAGGTGGGCAGGGCCCGTAGGCACCACGACCTACGGTTGTGGGTGGCTTCCTCCTGTTGCTCAGTATCAGGGCGAGGCGGGGGAGGACATTCATTTTTTTTTCCCCTAAGTATGTATCCACGTATTGCTTCGATCACTATTGATTGTGAAAAGCCGGCGGCGCCTCTTAAAGGCGACGCCCGGGTCCCTCGCCCCCGCGGCTGTGTCCGGGGACCCTCCGCGGCGACCTCCTCCGCCGGCTGCGCGGCGGTGACGGGCGAGCGCTTCTGCACCGGCTCGCCAGCAGCCTCGGGAACCGCAGCCATGAGCTGTGGTTTGACCCCTGGCCATCCGCGCGCGGGGGCCTTTCCTTCCCGGAGTCCCCCGTCACGCGCTCGGCCCCGGCCACCTGCTCCGCAGCGCGGCCTCGGCACCCAGAGTTCGAGCACCGGGCCGGAGCTCCGAAAGTTATTTCCAGAGGCAGACGTGTTGCAACCCTCGCTGCAGCAAACTACGGGGCGGGCGCGGATTCCCCAACCCTTCCCCGCCCCCACCTAGCCGGGGCGACCCGAGCCCGCGGCAGCAGACTGGCAGCGCAGAGTGCCACCCCCAAACGCACCTTCTCTCCCTCCCGCGCGCCCAAGTGCAGCGAGGTGGGGTAAGCCCCAGAGCAAACTCGCGGCGCGGAGCAAGCCCCAGTCCCGGCCTGGAAGGGACCGGGCTGCGGGCGACCGGCCTCCCCGCCGCCAGCTCCAAGGCACACTCGCGATTTCCTGCCCCAGCCCCCCTCCTCCCCAGCCCCAGCGCTCCCGGCGGGGCGGCCGCGGCCCCCGGGTACCTGCGACGGACACGGGCTCGCCCTCGCTCTGCTCCCCGGAATCCGAATCCATGCTGCGGGCTGCTCGCTGGGCGTCCGCGGCCGCTCGCCCGTCTGCGGGGCGCTCGGGCCGGCGTCCCGGCTCCGGCTGCCGCGGCGCACTCGGTGCGGGAGCCGGGCGGTTGAAGCCCGGGCGGCGCGGGCCGGGCTGTGCGCGGCGGCCGCGGCCAGGGGGCTGCTCCGCAGAGGCGAGCGCCGCCCGCGCCCCGCTCCCGGCGCCCGCCGGCCGGTGCCTGCGCGGGAGGCGAGCGCGGGGCGGAGGGTGGGGCGCGCCGGGAGGGAGCGGGGAGGAGGAGGAGGAGGGAGGCGCGAGCACTGGGGAGCCGGAGCGTCCGGCACCGGGCGGGCTCCGGGTTGGGGTTAAATACCCCGGGGGCGGCGCCACTCCTCCCTGCCCGCGCCCCGCGCCCGGAGCCCTCGGACTTGCCGGGCGCCGCGAGGCTGTGCTGGCCCGCGACACCGAGCCCCTTCTCTGGGGCTCGCGACACCGAGCCCCTTCCCTGGGGTGTGGCCAAGTTTGCCGGATTGGTAGGTGAAAAAGCGCCTCTCCCCGCGCAGTTAAAGGAGAGGCTCCGAGTGTTCCAAGTTCTGGGGCTCCCCGGGTTCGAGTCTGACTTCGACGCTGAGAGACCTCAGGCGAGACCTGTGTGTGGCTTTTTCCTCTCTTTGGAGGATGGGGAGAAGCGGGGTGGGAATGACAGTTTCCTCCTGTAGGGCTGTTGTGGGAAGTAAGTAAGATGCACGTGACGGACCAAGCGCAGGGCCTGCTCCCAGCGAGGACGGGAACCCACAGGGCAGGTAGTGCCAACTCCGGCTCTTCGGGTCTCCGGTGTGGGCGGGGCTGGTTCCGAGGGCTCCGTGAGTCCCCAGCCCAGAGTCGCCTGCAAGGCTGGACCCGCCCTGCCAATCAAGCAGCCAAAGTGCGTGCTACTTCGCGCCTGCGACTAGAGGAGCCAGAATTAATTTTGAAACCTTTTCTTTGTTGTTGAGATTAAACACAAAAGTGCTGAACTTCCTAAATGCCACCCCCAACCCACTTTCTTGAAAAAAAAAAAAAAAAGCATTTGTAAACCTATTTACTAATGAAGAGCCCAAACTAGGGTGAAAAATGCACGGAGCAGTAAGGCCTTTGTTGTTAATTCTTCATCATGCGGTTTTATTGTCTCCCTGAGTTATAGGCTCCAACACTTCCATAAACTTACGCTGGTTTCTCTGTATATAAAGTCTGTCCAGAGAATGCAAACTATTGACCTGAGCAAAAGGAAACCAGGAAGAGAGAAAAGTGTCGTTTACTGAATGTTTCCTATGTGCTCTCGTTTAATCTGTACAACGACCCAGTGGAGAATTTAGGCGGAACCATTTGAAATACTTTTTGGAGGCCAAAAATGGTTGAAAGTTGGCAATTTCATAGAATCCAACCTCTTATCATCCCCATTTTACAGATATGGAAACTGAGTCCAGAGAGAGTAGCAAAGTTACCTGTGGTCTCAGGTCTGGTAAACGGGTGAGCCAGGACTTGAAATCGGGGCCCTGTGATGTCTAGACCTTCTCCTAACTGCTGTGCTATCGTGTCCAAGTGAGCTTTGGCTTCTGGTCTGCTTAGAGGCTGCCTCCTTTAGTGAAGTCGTGGGCATCACAGAGTGCAAATACAGCGCTACTTTGTGTTCTCAGAAAATGTTTTCTGGATGACCAAACTCGTGGACTGCAGTGATCAAAGTTGGATGGCTTTCAGTGAAATGATCACACTGATCTCAGGCAAATGGCTTAAGCTTCAGTTTCCTCATGTGTTGGCATCTCCTTCATAGGGTGGTTGTAAAGGAATGAAATAATTAGTGTGGAAGCAATTAGCCAATGCCTGGCACACAGTTAATGTCTGATAAATGGAAAGAACATTAATTCTTAGATCTAATGGATCCTGTTTAGAAGAACAAAATATTTTTAAAATCACATTTTTAAATAAAAAGAAAAAAGGAATGGCAAAATTTGGATACAAGCTGATACTCAAAAACCAAATAGCAAACAATTGATCTCATGGAGACAGAGAGTAGAATGGCAGTTGCCAGAGACTGGGAGGGGTCGTGGGGAGTGGGGGATAAAGTAGGCATGGTTAATGGGTGCAAAAATATTGTTAGATAGAGATAGAATGAATGATATTTGATAGCACAACAAGGGAACTATAATCCACAACTTAGGTATACTTTAAAATAACTAAGAGTGGAATTGGAGTATTCCTAACACAGAGGAATGTTAAATGCTTGAGGTGATGATACCCCAATTACCCTGACTTGATTAATTTGCATTGTCTTCTTGTATCAAAAGATAACATTTACCTATAATATACAACTATTATGTACCCATAATAATTAAAAATAAAAAAAAAGAAAAAACAAAACAAAAACCAGGTAGCTGAGATCATGTAAAAAGTTAGCCATATTAGCTTTGCAGTCTTAAGGTAAAACAAAGTAAAACAACTATGATAGCTTCACAGAACAGAGCATTTTGGATTGAAAAGGCATTCAGCTTCCCCTAAAGGCCATGCCTAGATTCAACAACAGGAAATGTGAAACTTTCTCTGTTTTCTGAGACCTCCTTTCCTTGCATATCGTGGAAGCTTTTTTTGGTTTTGTTTGTTTATATATTTTCATGGACAGGTAACCTGGGTTGCAGGCTGAGGGAGACAGAAATATCATGGAGACATCGATGTCTAACAGCAAAAAAGGAAACAGGGAAGTTCATGTCTCAGAACTTGATTAACATTAAACAAAGTGCTGGGAATGCACATTGACAACACATATATGCCCATCAGTCATTGGGTCTTTACTAAGTACCTAGTACATTTTGGTCCAGAGATAAATGCTTGGGGGCAAAGAGAAGGAAGAGCTGGTCAAAGTGCCTTGAAAAGTCTCTGAGGTGAGTCCTCAGAAAAACAATGCCTATTCATCTAGCTGTTCCTGTATGCACTCATAGTGTATTTCTGCAAAAGGAGGCAGACAGAGAATGAAAAACTGAGCGTGGAATTAAACAATGGAGAAGAGAGATCCAAACAAAATAAGGTCTTCATTCCAATTTCCTATGACATGCAATCTGTTGTCATGGGACAGCAAGACAAAGGGAAATGGCTGCTGGCACGCGTGTGGGTTTTAACGGAGAACATTAGTGGAGCATACCTTATCTGTCCTCCCAGTATGGAAAAATCTGTGTAAGAGAAGGAAGTCCTTAAAATAGTATCCCACGACCATCACCCCTGTTAAAAACAGTGAAATCCAAGGTGGTAAATCTCCCTCTGCAAACCAATTCAGGGATATTTCTTAATAAAAAGAGAGAGAGAGAGAGAGAGAAAGGAGAGAGGGCTCTGTAGTTCCTCTGTATATTTTTAGCAGAATGGCATCACTCTGCAGACTTGAATCTAGAGTCTGAGGGTTATAACCCACCTTCCTCAGTATTTCCACTACATCTTTTCAGCCTGGCAGCTCTTCAGACATACGAGTTTCTAATCCTCACTGGTCATTTTTTTAACTTCACCAAACAACATTGTTGACTTTCTAAGGGAATTGTTAGTCTGGTGGGAAACGCGTATCTATTTGTAAGGTGTCAAGAAACAGATAATAAAATAGATCCATTTCTGCTAACACAATAATACTCCTTTAATGTGAGCCAGTGCTATGAGTCATCTGCCTGTCTCCTCTGGTGGGGTGGGAAGGGAGCTGTCTGCAAACCTTCAGCAGTGGGAGGGAGGGAGGAAGATACCTTTCACGTGCTAGGGCTGCTGCTCTGCTTCGAGAACCCATGGGCTCTGGAACTGCTGTTTTCTTTGGGGTGAAGTGGCTCTTGGTCCTCAGGGGTGAGAGGTCGGTCAGGACGGCCCCATTTTTAATAACTTGTCTCGAGGTAGACATGGGTTCCAAGGAAGCTTCTGCTCAGAGTCAAGGTGGCTTCCATGGGCAAGCTGGACGACAGGGTCCAATCTGGCTGTACATCCACCTGACAGAACAAGGTGCTGGAAGACAGCCTCGAAAGAAGGGACTTTTCCTATTTCTTTTTTTTTTTTTTTGAGACAGGGTCTTGCTCTGTTCCCTAGGCTAGAGTGCAGCAGTGGCCTCATAATTGCAACCTTGAATTCCTGGGCTCAAGTGATGCTCCTGCCTCAGCCTCTCAAGTAGCTGGCACTACAGGCGCGCACCACCACACCCAGCTAATTTTTCTTTTTTTGTAGAGACAGGGTCTCGCTTTTGCTCAGGCTGGTCTTTTTTTTTTTTTTCAGACAGAGTCTCGCTCTGTTGCCCGGGCTAGAGTGAGTGCCGTGGCGTCGGCCTAGCTCACAGCAACCTTAAACTCCTGGGCTCAAGCGATCTTCCTGCCTCAGCTTCCCCAGTAGCTGGGACTACAGGCATGCGCCACCATGCCCGGCTAATTTTTTCTCTATATATTTTTAGTTGTCCAATTAATTTCTTTCTAATTTTAGTAGAGACGGGGTCTCGCTCTTGCTCAGGATGGTTTTGAACTCCTGACCTTGAGCGATTCTCCCACCTCAGCCTCCCAGAGTGCTAGGATTACAGGCGTGAGCCACCGCGCCCTGTCGCTCAGGCTGGTCTTGAACTCCTGGCCTCAAGCAATTCCTACCTTGCCCTCCCAAAGTGCTAGGCCTATTTCTTTCTTGCTGGTAAAATTAACTTTTATTATTACCCCCCTTTTATTTCAAGAGCAATGCCCATCACTATAGAAAAATTGGAAAATACATATAAGCAAAAAATAAGAAAATAAAAAATCCATTCATAATTCTACCAGTTGCAATCGCTGTTAACACATCTTTTGAAAAAAATTCCCTGTGTGTACAGCATTCTGCATTTGGAACTTGCTTTTTCCTTTTAACAATATGTTGTAAACATCATTCCATCTACCCCTCAACATGATTTTTAATAGCTGCACAATATCCTATTGGATAGATGTACCATACTGTATTTAAACAATATTTTTGGGCATTTAGGTTGTTTCCAATTTTCTGCTATGAGAGGATCAGTAAATATCCTCATGTCTAAATCTTTGCACATATGTTTAACCAATGTCTATGAATCTTTAGCAGCCTCCTTGGTTCACCTTGGGAGAGAGAAACAAGACAGAAAATTGCAGCTAACGAAGTAATATCTGCATATATCCTGAGACTTTAAGGCTATCAAGAATTTTCATGGGCTAGGCAGAGGGCGGGTTATATGAATTCATTGCATTTGTCAAGCATTGATTGAGCACAGAGGGGATTCCTGTAGGTTTAGGAGAGGATTGGAAAGTTTTCTTCCACACTTTCTTTATGGGCAATGCGTCCTCTGCACAGCCCCGTCCAAGTCCAGACACCTTGTGGGAGGCGGAGGGTGTATGAGGCTGGCAACTTGGGCATTCGGCTGTTCTCCCAGGTTCTTAGCTTCTGCTTCATGAGCTGCCTACAGCACAGCTTCCTGAGTAGCTAATGCAGTTATAGTAACTCTAGAGCACTGATTCAGAGGGAGAGGAAATTGAGGAAGAGAAAGGGGGAAGAGAAAGAGGGAGAGAGAAGAAAACTCCATGGGCCCAACCTCTGTGGTGCCCTGGCCAGCTTCCTCTGTGGTTATTTGTAAGCTTTTCAAACAGCAGCACCAGGATCACACAGGTTCAGCCCCACTGGGAGTCTCCCTGACTGCATGTGGTGTCTGGTCCCACTTGTGGCTTTCACTTTGGGGGCTGCAGGGTGTGACTGTGCTGCTCTATGTGAGCTGTTCTTACAAGGAACCACACAGCTCCTACGTGGGCACCCTAAGTGACTGTTTCAGCTGTGCCCTCCCATCTTCCTGGATCCTTACACAGCTCTGCGGCATGGAAAGGGTTAATATTATTCCCACTGGGGAGAAGACAGAGTCAAGACCCACCAGGCTTCAGGCAGCAACTAGAGTCTTTACAGATTTCAGGAAGATAGGAGGGTACTCAAAGACTGGATGGGGCAATGTTGCCCCGGTTTTCAAATGGAAGAAATTGGATTCCAGAAATAACTCATTGGTGACATTTCTGTTGCTCTGTAGCAAAAGTCTGGAACGAACAGGTTTATAAGCATTTAAAGAGGAAAATGGTGATCACCAGCAGCCAACATGGGTTCCTTGTTATATCCTGCTAAAATAACCATATTCACTTTCCTTGAACAGGATCACTAAGTGTATAAATCAAGTTAATTTTATTCAACTTCGATGTAGCAAGCATTCAGTGAGCACCCTCTGTGCTTCAGGTGCAAAGCGAAGGGAACTGACTGCCACAGATACCATATGTTGTGATTTAAGTGAAGAATTTGATGAAGTCTTGCACAATTTCCTTGCTGCTCAATGGATCTGGGGTGGGCTGTACAGTCCTACCCAGTGAGCTTTGGTTCATGGCTCTGAGTTAACTTAGAAGGAGGTCTCTAGTGGAGTGACACAGGGCTCTGTCCTTGGCTCTGGTCTATTCTACTTTTTTTTTTTTAACCACAGCAACAACAACAGTGATTTAGAAAAATAATTTAATGGTTGTGCTTATTGAATATGTAGAATACCCTGCTAGGCCAAGTCAAGGAAGACTGGAAGTTATATGGGAAAAATGTGTGGGTCTTAGTTGTCTAGAAGATCAACATGAGTCAACACTGGGATAACAGCTGAACTGCTACAAGAGGACAGGAATAGTGCTGTATCAGAGCTAGTATTGTGGACGCCTGGGGTCTTACAAACATCTGGTGCCACCTTTTAAGGAGATGTACCAGGGAGCTCCCTGAGGAGGGGAAGAGGTTTGTAAACTGTTCTGTATGAGGAAGTTTGAATGTCAAGTTGGAGAAGGAAAAAACAACAACAAGGCATGACTCTACATGTGTGTCCTCAAATATGTAAAGACTTAGATTCTAGGCCGATGGAGGACTAATGGTTAGAAGTTATAAGAAAGTGGGATTTGCATCTGTGTCAGTCCTGGCCTGCTTATCCTCGGGTCCATTCCTTGGCCTTTCCCTCCTCTGCGTGGAAGAAGGGCTGAACACTGCAGGGTGCATTTGCCAGGCTCCTGTGCCGGCTGGTTTCTAGCAAGATCCAGCTAATAGGAGGTGCTGGCAGAAGATTGGCAGGCAGGGGAAGGAATAGCCAGGATGTTCTCCCCAATCCTCTGTCCCTCAATCTCGGCACCTCTGACAGTGGTTGTGTCTCCTCTGTGGCTCCTGCTGCCACCAGCTGGACCCACTGTGGTTCCAGCTTCCACAAGGTAAACCCAGCACCTCTCCCTTGTGTCCCTGCAGCCCAGGGTGGCAGTGGCTTCCTGCTGTTGCTAATGTCTGGGTTGCCTCGCTGTCCTCTGTTTGTCTTCTTCGCTCTTCCTCTACCCCTGTAGCCAGCTCCCTGCATTAATTACATCACCTCCTTTGATAATATATAAAATACTTTCCTAGTTGGACCTTATTGGTTCAAACACACAGGAGTAAGAAACTGTTTTTTTTAAAATAATTATAACTAGATGACCATGGGCAGGGGGATTGCGGGAGGCTGGAGTCCATGATCTTTAGACTTCCTCTGGAAGCTGAAGCACAGAAAGGAAATGACATGCCCGCATCCTGGAAGTGGCAGAGCTGGGACTGGAACTCAGGGCTCCTGACCTCTAAACCAGCACTCTTTCCGTTTGGCGTTGGCCCTCTCCTCCTGCATGAATCTTTATTAGCCGTCCTCCCATGGTTTATGTTAATCACCCTGCTGATCCATGGGAGGGAAAACTGAATCTCCTAAATTCGCTTTTTCCTTTTAATTCTCTTGTAATTATGTGACAACCCTGCTCAATAATGCTTGCTTGCTAATTATTTTACAGAACAAATATTGCTCGCCAAGTGTTGAGTGGAACCTTTTATTCCTCCCTTCACAGCATTTTCTACTTAGAAAAGCTAAATACATGTTCCAATCTGGAAGGTGCCATTTATGTAAGTCTCTGATTTCATAACGCCTGTGTTGAATTGAGGGCTGCAGAAGAGGGGAGGAATGTTCAAGGTCACTTGGTCTAACCCCATCACTTTAGACATGAAGAAACCAATCTAGAAAGATGGAATGGCTTGGCCAAAGTTAGAGAAGAACTGGGACTTGAACCCAGGTCTCTGACCCTACTTTAGGATATCTCATCATATTACCGTGATCTTTGTGGCCCTTCTATTCTCCTTGACTATGTCCAGTTTTCGACATGTTCCAAATCTCTCCCCAGTACTGATCTTGCCCTTTTGCTCTCCTCCTGCCTACCAGTGTTCTAGCAGCCCATCTCCACCTGAAATGGAATTATCAAAAGCTGGACTTGACCAAAGCCTTTTTCAATTTCTTCATCTCCTCAATGATTTCTTCCCTGTGTCCTCCTTCCCTTCCCTTCCCTCCCCTTTTATTCTTTTCTGGGTTTTCAAACTTTTCATTTCTCTTTTCTCTCTAGCCAAACATTTTTATTTCTTACCAAGTCTTCCCTTGGCCTTGTCCTTAAAGTAATCCCTCCCTTCTGTGTTCAAAGCTAATCTGCCTGGTTGAAACCTTGAGTACTTCTGAGGGAGGAATCTTCCAATCACTGGATCTGATCCCTGGTTGCCATAAACCTTGATCATTCTCTGGAGAAAGGCACTTGATGTCCTTCCTTCTTTAGCAGCTGTTGCCTGGGCCTGACTCAGTTACCTCCCTGGCCTCTGGACTGTGGTTGTGAGCATCTTAACACTTCAAACGCTATTGCAGAGATGGGGAATCCTCCCATGGCCAAGGACATCAAATTTATTTTAGTTCAGACCATTAACACATATCATCCCATGGGAGCTTCCAGTGTTTCAACAACTTTCTCCTTTGGCTGTCGGTTTCAATCTTAGCTGGTTTTGAGATCTTGCCAAATTTGTATTATCTAGACATTTATGGGTGGTTAGATTTATTGAAGCTCTTTCAGGATAACATCATTCCAGCATAATAGTTGAGTCACAGTGACCTTGTTCAAGTGAATTGAACCAAGTGAAGTGAATCCTCCCCCAAAACAGACACGTTGACACCGTATTTCCAGTTGGCTTAATTGTGATCTTCTATTTTTTTTTTTTTTTTTTTTTGAGGCAGAGTCTCACTCTGTTGCCTGGGCTAGAGTGCTGTGGCGTCAGCCTAGCTCACAGCAACCTCAAACTTCTGGGCTCAAGCGATCCTCCTGCCTCAGCCCACTGAGTAGCTGGAACTACAGGCATGCGCCACAATGTCCGGCTAATTTTTCTATTTTTTTGTAGAGATGGGGTCTCGCTCTTGCTCAGGCTGGTCTCGAACTCCTGAGCTCAAGCGATCCTCCCACCTCAGCCTCCCAGACTGCTAGGATTACAGGTGTGAGCCACCTCGCCAGGCTGGATTGTGATTTTCTTTTCTTTTTTTTTTTTAAATTTAATTAATCTTAACTTTAATTTCTTTTTACTTTTTTTTCTTTTCTTAGTCTTAGACTTCTGCATTGTATGGATTGTGATTTTCTATCCTTGCAAATTCTGTGTTACTTTTCTCCTATGCGGATTCTGTCCCAGTCACGTGATTGTCCAGAACTCGGGGACTTGGTTCATCCTCCACTCTCCTGTAACTCTTACTTTAATTTTTCTTGATGAAATCAGTAGGTCCAAGGATCAAATACTGGGGTTCTGTCCCAGAAAACAAGAGTACAGGACACCTGTCCTCTCCCTTGGTATAGGCGATACTGCTGCGAGACTTAACAGGAATGGGGAGTTACTGGCAGGAAAGAGTCAGCCTCAGAAACTAGGAATTGCAATCCAGTCGTTGTGCTCTCCTTTCCTAGCATAGAGTGTGGATGGTGGGGTCAGCGCAAGGACTCTCAGCTCCATCCAAACAACCATAGCTTTCCAACAATTACATCTCCTTTGCATCCAAGGCGCCAGCAGCCTCCCAGTTCCCTAGGCTCATAGGCTTCAAGTTAGTTTCCTTATTTCTATCTTACTTCCATGTCGGCATCCAAAGCCCCATCAACTTCTAATGCCATTTTTTGCCACGAGTCTTTTGATTTTACCCTTTCCCTTCCATTTCCATGGTCTCCCTCCTCCCAGCTCTCTGCCCGTGTCACGATTGCTGCAACAACATGCTCTTGGCTCATCTTCCCCTTCCAGCCTTGCCCAAATCCAGCTACACCCGAGCCAGGGCTCGGGCTTTCTCAACCAGCCTTCTACTCTTTGTCTGAGAGCCGGCCTCCTTACTGTCCTGCTCTGCTCCCCACCCACGGGACAGCCCTGAACATACATCAAAACAAAGGACTCAGCATGGTCCAAGCCGTGACGGGTTTGTCATAGGCCAGCCCTGTCCCACATCCACTCCATTTCAGTCTATCTCTGCTTCCCACCCTCTGTCCCCGTTTCATTTCTCTGGCTCGCAGCCTGCTGCACCCCATCCCTGGTGTGTGCACTCCGAGCCCCTCGTCCTCCCGGCCTCAGGCCTCTCTCCTCCCTGCAGCCAGCATGCGCTGCTGTGAAGGCTACAGGGTTTGGCTCTCTGGCTTGGCCTCAGGCCCTTCTCCCCGGAGTTATCCTCATGGGACCTTCTGGCTAGCCTGCCCTTGTGTTCCTGGAGCCCGTGTCCTCTTCTTAGCCTTGCCGCTGGACAACTCAGCGTTGAGTAATTCCTGCTGTGTTGGAGTGAAGACACCTGGATTTTTGCTCTGGCTGTTTGTGAACTTGATACGGGGCCTAAACAGGTCGGGGGCTGCTGTGCCAGCGCTCTTCACATGCCAGCTCTGAGCACTCTTGGCTTCCCGTCTTGCATGCCATGGACATGCCTTCCTGCGCCCCCTTCCCTGCTACTTCCTGAGCCAGTCCCGACCCCGTCCCTTTCCCCTAGAAGATGAGGGAGGGCATGACTCTTGGTTGTAACCTGACATTCCTCGTGCCCCTTATATCCACCAGCCCTCAGTTTTCCCTTCGGCTCTACCCCACAGAGTGTAAGTCAGTATGCTTGGGGGGGGGTTGCCTCAGTTTCTCCATTTGCACTCAGGTATCTCTCTTGGGACAATAGTCTCCAACCTGCCCGCTGACTCTTTCTGAGTCTGGCCATTTCCCGTTACTTCAGGGAACAGCAATAAGACAGTTTCTATGTCCAGAGAGTTTACCTACCACAACCTGCCCTTTAGTGGACTCTTACTTTGCTTCGAAAATTAATTTGATTGGACTTTTTGAGTGATCTCCCAATTTTTTATTAACTACTAGTTGCCTTACAGCACCTTCTAAGAATATAACCAAGAACCAGGGAACAATCAGAAGGTAAAGGCTCCTGAGCTAAAAAAAAAAAAAAAAAAGATACCTTTTACTCAAGGGAGAGTCCTTTAGGCTGTCACTCATAGTCTAGTATTCTTTCTTTACCCCAAAATTCCATCAGGGGTGGGAACAGGGGGGCGCAGTGGAGCAGCCACTGCAGGTGACACTGGAGCGTCTGTCCATGCCCACGTCTCCTGTTACCTTCCGTAGTCCTGACGGCTCCCTGCTGGACACACCCACAGGCTTTCGAAAGTGCCAGGGAGCTCAGGGGAGCAGCCCTCAAGGAATGATGGATAGATTTTGAGAATAAAATCTGGGTCCCTGTCCCTGGCGTGGGACAGCTCTGCACGGTCGTACAGAGGTCCCGGCAGCACTGCGCCCCAGCTGCCCCCGAGGGTAAGTGACCGCTCAGCGATGCACCTGCGTTCACTGCCTTCCTGTCCTGTTTCCGTCCCAGCCCCGACTGGCGCATCTTCGGGATCACCCCCAAACACACACCTTGCCCTCGAAGCCTAATCTCGGGGTCTGCTTCTGAGCGCCCCTGTCCTAGGACGCGCCTCGAGAATGAGAAGCTGAGGAATGCTGGGACGAGAAAACGGCAGAACTCTGAAAAACAGAGACAAGAACTAAAGGATTTTGGTGCCCTTGGGGCCCTTTAACAGGGAGCACCGGGACACCGTCAGGCATGTGACATAGTTTCTGTCCGCACGGAGGGCTGGAGTAGTGATTTGGATGGACGTATTCTCTTTAAGGGGCCCAGGGAACAAGTACCACGTTTTAGAAAAAGGGTTCTGCCTGAAAAAGTGAAAATAAGTTGTGATGCTTAAAGGAACAATAATTCAGTGGCTCTCTAGAAGCTTGAGCTTCCTGAATGCCCCTTTCCCCGATAGCCGGGATTTATTGGATTTTCGGCTGAACTGGAATCACTGCCTTCAAGCTTCAAAGCTCCAGCAGTTTTGTTCTTTAAGATGCAGACTTCATGTTCTTCAGACTTTGATTTCATCCCTCCCCATGCCCTGTTTGCATAATGCAGTTCTTTTTTACAAGCCTGCCTTCCCCCGGAAGCCCCCTTTCCCCCTTGGCCATTTTAATCGTCCTTCTTGCACCCCATTTTCTCATTCCCGGGGTGTAGGGTTCAGCTCTGCATTCAGTATTCCGGGGGCCAGTGCGCTGAGATTGGTACTTCTGTTTTGTTTCCAGTCCAAATTGATTATTTTTTTTTTCCAGTTTTCATCCAGATGTTTGATATCATGTAAACACAGCTTGAAAGTGTTCCTGAACTGCCTACAGATGTGTGCCAGTGAAACCCTTTCCAAATTATATATAATGATGCTCTGAGTCTATTTATACCCATGTCATAGTCTCTGGCTGGAATTTTAGCTATAAGACTAAGTTGAAAAGAAAGTGAAAAATTCACATATGTGGGTGAATTGTCTACTTGATTAAAGACTCTAGATATTTGGGAATATTCAGGGATCGACACCATTTTCCACAGAATGCTGGCATGTCTGTAACCACGGTCTTGTGGCTGAATGTTTGTGTTCCTTCCAAATTCATATGTAAAGCCTTCACCCCTGTGTGATGGTATTTGGAGATGGGGCCTTTGGGAGGTAATTAGGGTTAGATGAGGTCCTGAGGGTGGGACCCTTATGATGGGGTGAATGCCCTTATAAGAAGAGACACAAGAGGGCGCTGTCTCCCATTTTTCCGCTCTCTCTTTCTCTCCGCTGCCCCCCCCCCTTCCACTTTCTCCTCCCACAAGGAAGTCTGGGGAGTACACAGCCAGAAGGTGCCCATCTGCTACCCAAGGGGAGAGCCCTCACCAGAAACCGACCATACTGGCACCCTGATCTTGGACTTGCAGGATCCAGAATGGCGAGAAAAAAATTTCTGTTGTTTCAGCCTCTTAGTCTATGGTATGTTGTGACGACGGCCTAAGCAGACTGAAACACAGGAGGACCCAGATCTTCTTGATCCATTTAGTTTATGGTCACTGTGACTTTTAAATCTCCTGTATACCTATTTAGGCCAAGCCAAGACCTCTTCACCTAGTGGTTGGCTCCAAAAAGACACCCTTTAAGGCCCTTAGGTCTGCTCAATTCTTACCAAAAGCTTGGTCGCACGCTATAGTGTTTATGGGTGATTGCATAAAGGAGGTTGTAGCAGATTGTATTTTCTGAAGATGGCAGCAACAATATGTCCCATCCACATGCTCTTCTGCAATGTGACCTTGACGTGCCCCATGCATTAAAGTGGGGTCTGTGTCCTCTCTCCTTGAATCTGGGTGGGTTTGTGACTTGCTTTGTAAGCAACCAAATGCAGCGAAAGGGACTTTGCATGACTTTTGGGGCTAGGCCAGAAAAGACTATACAGCTTCTGCTTGGCTCTCTGGGACGCTCACCTTTGGAGCCCTAAGATGCCAGGTAAGAGTTCTGACCACCCCCAGCCTCCATGCGGTGAGGCAGCCCTGGCCACAGGGAGAGACCATGTGTGAATGCTCCTGTCCCAGCATCAGCCACCAGCCACGAAGGTGAAGATGCTTCCAGATTCCGGCTTTCACATAGAGCCTAGTGAACCCCAAACAAATACCATGGAGCAGATATGCTATCCCTGTTGTGCCCTGTCCAAATTCCTCTTGAACAAAATTATAAGCAAAATAAAAAGGTAATTGTTGTGAGCTACTAGTTTTTGGAGTAAATTGTTGTGCATCTGTAGTAGCTGAAACAAACGTACATTTCATTGATTCCGCCTGCAAGTAAGATCCTATTCCTGGATCGAACTAGACCAGCAGAAATCTACCTTGCTTGGATTTTTCTCTTTGAGGCTTTCACCTGTCTGCCCTGGTTTGTACCAAGAGGCAGGACCAGAGGCGGTGATTCCGTAGAGATACCGTTGGGGAGAAGATAGAGTTCTCTTAGACCTTAGTATAGGAAAAATTGTGTTTCTTTGAAGCCACTGATAGCTTGCAAACACTGTGAATGTGATCATTGCTCAGCTTTCCCTCTTTGCTTTGGCTTCTAGGATGCTTGGGATCAACTCTATGACCAACTTGTAATAATTAATCTTATCTCTTTGTATCCTGCTATATTTATTTTTGTAAGGCCTCCTCAAAATACTTTTGGAACAAAGTGGGGCATAAATGAAATAATAGGGGGAATGATTTTCCCTCAAGTCACTTTAATTTTTTTTAATTAAAAAAATTGTTTTTGTATAGATGGGGTCTCGCTATGTTGCCCAGGCTGGTCTCCAACTACTGGCTTCAAGCAGTCCTCCTGCCTCAGCCTCCCAAAGTTCTGGGATTACAGGCATGAGTCACTGTGCCCAGCCCACTCTAATGTTTGAGAGTATTACCAGACTGAGCTAGTTCCAACATGTAACTATGATAACTGAAAAGCAAGCATACTTTATATTCTCTAAAACAAAAATGCAAGAAGCTAAAAGGGACAGTCTAAACCACATGTTGCAAAAAATAATATTCATTACAAGGTAATATAATATCACTGGTAAGTAAAACAATGAGGTACTTAGGAAAAATAATATTTCTTGAGCACAGACTATCTCCAAGGCCTAGATTTTCTAGGTCCTTCATGTGCACAATTTCATTTAATCTCACTTAATCTTGATAAAACAACTCCATGGGCATATGGTTATCTTATTTAGCAAAAGAACAGATCAAATCCTGTTCATGGAAATGCCATGTAGATGCGATTCTTTTGGGATGGGATTTTGTTGTAACTAGTTGCGCCCAGGGAGATTCAGTGCGCTGGGGTGTGGCAGGCAGAGAAGGTGGAGCCACAGGAGAGGGAAGAATGACACTCCTGCAAGGGACAGCTGCTTACACAACCGCTGCTTTCTGAGCTCACACCGTCAGAACGGGGTATTCCATTTTCTTTTTCCTCTTCCATATTATCACCACTGTGCCCCACCCTCCTCTGGAAAATATCACTGCTTCAAGGAGGCTCTCTGGCCAAGCTCTCGGATGTCAGCCCTGGCTGTGGGTGAGGCTTCTGTCGCCTGCCAGTTGAGAGCTGCTTGTTCCGGGCATTGCCACATAGAGAGGCGTGTCTTTTCTCTCCACATGCAGACGAGAACTCGAGAAATGTGTTCTTGGGACCCAAATGATTCCTCTCAATGGATTCAGTCACGAGCAAATCAGGTAGGCTTCGTGGCCATGGGCTTCTGGCTGGGGCTTGGGCATTCTTATATTTTGTGTCACGAATCATTCACTGTAATGATACCCTGATTGCTGCCTCCTTGGCAAGGCAGTGATTTTAAGCACCAAAGAGGAGAAGCCCAGACTGCGGGCAAGAACTCCACCCAAGACCTAACCACAAGCTGCCGTCTGTCTGTGTGTAATTCTGCTAAAACTATGTCTTGAATTCTCAAATTTCTCTAATGTCTTGTCTGTGTAAATGATCTAACTATTGGAGTTAGCCTTATAAGTAGGTGTGAAGCAACAGCCTGACACCTTCTCCCCTTCTGTTTGTGAGCCAAACAGCCTGACACCTTCTCCCCTACCTGCCATTGTGCCTGAGTTCCTCCATCAGCAGTTCACACCACCGAATCAAAAGGAATTTTTTAGTGTACCTGAGTCCCCTAATGAAAATATTCCTGGATAGAAACTTGAGCAGGTATATGGGAGCCCCAAGGTGAACTCTTACCTTCTCTAAATGCAACCCTCTGCTCCCCAATTCCCAAC
The DNA here is from genome assembly GCA_008750895.1 of Mirza zaza. NCBI lineage: Eukaryota > Metazoa > Chordata > Mammalia > Primates > Cheirogaleidae > Mirza > Mirza zaza. The sequence goes on from VSMD01032986.1 coordinate 31,313, forward strand.
ATGCTGGCAACAAATCTCTGTGACCTTCATGAGGTTCTAGTTCAGTCCTGGCCAATTCTGGAACCAATTCAGAATGTTAGTGTCCTTCCCATACCAGCAGATGGGGTTTGATAGTTCGCTCACTCATTCATTAATTCTTTACTTCATCAGATACTTGTTGAGTAGATATGTGTTCAGGTGCCAGGCATTTGGCTAGACTCTGGAAATGCAGGAATGGACAAAGTCCCTGCCTTCATGGAACATACATTATAGCACGGGAGGTAGAGAGTAACAAATTCACCAATAATGTACCTGGGTCACATGGTAATTATTGTAAAGAAAATGAGGGGGGCGGGAGAGTGCTAGGGATGGGGCAAAGATGTGTGATATTCTATATGGAAGACAGGGACATCCTCTAGGATAGGGGACGACTGGGCAGAGAGAGCTGTGAGCAGAGAGTGAGCCAGTGAGTGAGCTGCTTGGGGACAGAGGACCTGAGTCTGGAGTCTGCTCGGTGTGTCAAGGAAAGGCAGGAAGACTGGTGGCTGGAAGGAGGCATGGGGTGAGCGGGAGCCATTGCTCCTGATTCCTGTCCTAGTGCCTGGGAGCTTGGAGTAAGTCCTGGTGGGTGATATGAGCACTCACGCTGGAGCTCCAGTTGCCTGGATGAAGCCCTGGAAACTGCCCGTCAATTCCCCTGGGACTGTAACCCCGTCTCACCCCGTTGCATCAGCAAGTACCATCCCTGCTACAGGCTACTTGCCAGGGCCGTCCCTGGTATGCCCACATCGGCTTTGGTTGGCCACCCCATTCCGCTACACAGGGTGGGGCAGGCACCTTGCAGGTGGTTCCCCTCAGCCCCAGCCCTGGCCTGTGCCAGCTTCTGTGATGCTCTCTGAGCCTCCAGCCATCCTCCCATCCCATTCTTGAGCTTGGGCTTGTTTGCAGGGAAGGAGTCACCTGGGCAAATACCTTGCACCTGGCGATTGTGGCCAGAGCCCGGCCTGGGCAAGCCTCTCCCAGCCTAGGGCAATTCACTGAGTGCTTGGTAAGTATCAGGTGCTGTGCTTTACGTGTGTCGAGATTTCATTTAATCTTCCCAATGAGACAGGTACTACTAAATTTTATCCCCATTTTACAGATGAGGAAATGGAAGCCCAGAACAGGTAAGTCATTCGCCCAAGGTCACACAGCTGGTCCATTGTGAAGCTTTGCTTGAAACTCAAATCTGTCTGTCTTAGTGCATTTGTGCTGCTATAAAGGAATACCTCAAGAATTTATGAAGAAAAGAGGTTTATTTTATCCTCTGTCCCCATGCAGCGGTTCTGCAGGCTGCACAGGGAACATGGCACCGGCATCTGCTTCTGGGGAGGGCTTCTGGCTGCTTCCACTCACGGAAGAGGGTGAAGGAGAGCCAGCGCGTGCAGAGATCACATGGTGAGAGAGGAGGCAAGAGAGAGGGGAGGGAGGTGTCAGGCTCTTTTTAACAATCAGCTCTGGGGAAGCTCTCCTGGGAACTAAAAGAGTGAGAACTCGCTCATTACCCTGAGGGTGGCACCAAGCCATCCATGAGGGATCCGCCCCCATGACCCAAGCACCTCACATGAGTCCCCACCTTCAACACTGAGCATCAAATTTCAGCAGAGGTTCAGAGAGTCAAACATCCAAACTGTAGCACCGTCTTTCCCCAGAGCCCGGCCTGGATGAATGTGTACGCAGAAAGAGGTTCTGAGCTGAGAATGGTAGCAGGGATAGCGCTTCTGCTCCAGGCATGGAGGAGCTGATCTGTGCATCCTGCCCTTGTTGTTCGCCCACCAGGAATGAAGAGCCTGGGAACTCTCCTGCCATCCCCCGCCAGTGACAGCACTCCTATGCCAACACCCATAGCAGTGCTGCTCCTCTGGCCTGAGGTTCTCCGACTCCAGAGAGAAAAAAGTGTAGACTTGTACTATTTCCCCTGATGCAGAAATGTTCCTTTCCCGGCCCTAATGCCAGGCCTCTTACATCAAACACTCATTGAATGCCTAGTGGGCACTGAGGGCTGGGAACATTGAGCTAGTTATGGCCTGGTCCCTGCCATCATGAGGGCCCCAGAACAGGGGACCAAGCGACCTCTCAGGTGGCTGCCCCATGACCCTGTTTTCCTAGGGAAAGGCCACGCTACTGCCTATACCAGCCCCCGTTCCTTTCGGGTCTGCATGTTCTCACTGAGCACCTATCACCTGTGAGGCCCCGTCTTGGGCCTGCTGAGGATACAGTGAGAAATGAGACCCTTTCAATTTTAGGGAGTTAATTAGCTAGATTTGGGGGTGGGAGGTTCATGCAAAATAAACACCCAAACCCCTCTGCTTGTGGGCAGAATACAGATCTCTTCTGGCTGAGCCATGTATGTGCTCAAAAACAAAACAAAAAGTAAAGACAATGCCATTTCAACAAGAGGAGCCTGAAATGAAAAGGGAAATCATATTTAAAAATCTTCATATAACATTCAAACTGAAAATCATTTGTCAGGAAACTAGTGTTTTGAAAATGTTCCACATTGACTTCACATAGTTTTTCAAGCGATTGGCAGTCGAGTAGGAAGAAGCTCTCGTGCAATTGCTTAGGTGAGTTTTTGTTCGGTCTCCAGATGTAGAACTCACAGGGGAGGCCAAGCCCCATTTCCAATGGCAATGACAGCACACATCTCCCCTCATCTCAGAAAGTATAACTTGTTTCCTGTTGCTGTCTCATTCGGGTCTCCCCACTTCCTCGGGGACAGCTGCTGAGGCTCCTGACAAGCCGGGAGAAGGTCCAGCTGTCCCCAGAGGTGTGAGCCACCGGACACTGCAGGGATATCATTCCTTCAAGTGGCACCTGTGGGCACGAGGGAAGAGGCAGCTGCTGGCAGACAGTGCCATTTGGAAGGTGCCAAAGTGCCCTATCTGCCACCAGGTTTGTTCCCAACAGCCAGCTACAGTGCCTAGAAAGCCACCATTAGGTGTTTATTCCTTAGATGATGTTGTTTTCAAACATTTTTTGGGGGGATGATGGTAATGCAAGGGGGCTCTTTCTGCAAATGAACCCTCGTACCAAAGGCCCAGATGCGTGTGATGCAGATGTGAGCTAGGGACCTCTCTCTCCTTGCACCCTCCGTGAAATTCTCCAGACATCCCTGTTTCCCTCATCCTACCTATTTCCACAGCCTGATAAAGCCCCCGGGTGTGACAGTCTTGTGGTCCCCTCAACTTGCAGCCCCTGCATCCCACGTTCCCTCGCATCCACCCAGGGGCGGAGCTCAGGTGCGCTCGGGGTTTCCACGGGGCATCCATCACGGAGAGAGTTTTGTGAGTTTCCTGAAGGTCCCTGAAGATTTCGTGGGGGTCACTGGAGAGTTCACTCTGCTATCAGGCTCACCCCTTTGTCCTCCGACTTCTCCTCACACCTTGATTCTCCTGGGACTCCAGATTCTTCTCCCTGCCCTGGACTCCCTGCAGGTGCCCCCAGCTCTGCCTGGCCCCAGCATGTGCCCCCTCCCCAACAAGCACACTCCCCCATCGCCCACCCCTTGCTCGTGCCTGGACACTCATTCTCGCTTCCTCCTCCCTCTCCGCGCCCCATGTCAAAATACCAAGTCCTGTCTGCCCGCCACACCCTCATTTCCCCAGGCTGGACATCAAATTTCAATATAGGGGGCTCAGGCCATGAGCTGCTGGTGGGAGGGGTGCAGGGCTTGGGGCTTAGTTCCTGGCCACAGGGCCACAGTCAATGCACTGTTTTAAATTTGACTCTCTGTTTATCGGGGTGACTTTTGGAGGTGCGTTGATGTAAATTATGGGACATGGCTAAAGTCCCCCAACCCTTCTTCCACCACCGTTACTTCTTTCAGTCCCCGCTGCCATGGCGCCCCTAGAGAAAGGTGGGACCCACGTTGTAGGGGACTGACGTATATTTTCCTAGTTTAAGAATTAAATTTAGTGAGTAGTGTATGTGTTCTGCCCAGAGCGTTTGAAAGTAATGTGTTCTGGACAAGGCCCTTGTGACAAACACGGTTGCTGCCTAGAGTCATAACAATAGACCTGAGTTTCCACATTGAGGCAAGAGCTGCCCAGCCCCATGATAAGTGGAGGCTCGAAGGCCACACAATAAGCACATTGTTCTTTTGATTGCTGCTTAATCCCATAAGATGGCAGGTTAGACAATGACGGGTAAGACCCCTCAAGGGAGGGGCAACCTAAGCCAGCCACAGCCACAGGGGATCGGCCTAAGAGGAACTGGGGACAAAAAATGCCCCCGGTGGCAGCCTTGCCCAACCTTGCTAATCTTGGTGTGTGATCTATGTCTGGTGCCTCGAGCAACTGCCTGGAAATCTTGAGTTAGGAGACATCTGTGTCCTTAGGCTACATGTTCTGGAATTTATGGCTATTGCTGCCACGCCTAGGTGAGCACGTAAAACTTTGATTTTTGGGGTATAAAAATAAAATGACTGGTGCATTATGCACTGCAGTCTTTTAACCGTCTTTGTGTGTGTCTGTGTGTTCTTTTGTGTTCTGTGTTCATCCTCCATCCTGCAAATGGGCCAGGACATGCATGGTCTCCTTCTGGCGCCTTCTCCAGACAGCCCTCAAGACGGGTTTCTGAAAGCTGAATCCAGCCAGGCTGTTTCTCAGGTTTAGTGGTCTTTGCAGCCCTTTAGCTAAATCCACCGTTGCATGACCCGCAGGGCTCACCGCAGCTGGGCCGCCTCTCCAGCACTGCCCCTGCCTCCCCCAGGTCGGCCAGTTTTTGGTGCCCTGGCTGCACCCGCAGTGGTGTTTGCACCGACTGTTCCTTCTGCCTGTGACACTCCACATCCCCCAGCACCTGGAGAAGCCCTCTGTAGCTCAGCTTGCCTGCTAGCTAGACATCACTTCCTCTGGGGTATGTCCCTCATATCCTAGGCTAGCTTGGAGGGCGCTGGTGTGGGAATTTTTTTTTTTCCTGAAGATGATAATAATAGCCCCTGGATAGAGGGCTTCCCTTGCTGACAGTAGGGGCATCCTGCTGTCCTGAGAGGTCATTTCGCCCACTGTCGCATCCTCAGTGTCTGGCACATTGTAGGTGCCCGGTAAGTATGAATTGCATGAATGGATGAACAGGGTGACAAAGGGATGTTTGCATGTGAAAACACATCTCATGATGTTTCATCTGGAAAAGAGACGGCAGGCAGGGACAGGGGGGCTGTGCGTGATCACTCCCTGAGGCTGCTGTGAGGATTGTGGGAGGGTTAGGAATGAGGTACACATGGTCCTTAGCACAGCACCCCGGGCCCAGCAAGCTTGTCTGCAGGCATGCCCCACTCACCCTGTCCTTCCCGTACCCCTTTTCCGGCCCCTTCCCTGCCACACCCGGCAGATTGAATTAGTGGCAGCGAACAAAGAGTTCAGAGAAGCAGTTTTCTGTCCCCGCTCCCCCAAGAGAGAACTTTCTATTAGAACATTCTAGAAATGACTTGGGGTCCTTATGATGGTGATATCCCTACCCTGACTCATCTGGTGTTGAAACAGGGGAACTGTACACCAGAAGGGGTAGACAGAGGGTGGACCAGGTGTTCTTTAGGCTTCCTTCTCTTCCCAAGAAACTCTCTGATTCTATTATGTCATCTTTTTCTTTAAAACAAAATTTTCTTTCTTTTTTTTTTTTAATTTTCTTTTGTTGCTTAGATTTAAAATAGGTGTAGGGATGCTGCAAATTCAAAATGAGAGAAATCTCAGGAAAATTACGTTACTAGGAAACCAAAAAGGGTTGGCATTCTTTCAAGAGGAATTTCTATTCTGCCACCATACATTGTTCCTGAGGTCCTGCCAAACCGAATTCTGTAACCATGGCCAGTCTTCTCTGGGCTAGGTCCCCTCCCAAAATGGAAAAGTCTCGACATCTCTGAGCACCAGAAGCTACTTGTTGACCATGACTTTTCCTGCTCTTTTGGATATTGCAGCATGAAGCAGAATTTTAAAGTATGCTTCTTATTCCAAGCAAGAATGTGGATTTATTCTGGACATTTTGGGCTCTGTCAATAAAATACATAAAATGTCTGGGTCGGAGTTTCTCGACCTTGACACTATGGCATTTTTGAGTAGTTAGTTCTTTGTTGTGGGTGCTGCCCTTGGCATGGTATTATGTTTTAGAGGCATCTTGGTTCTCTACCCTCTAGATGCCAGTAGCATCTCCCCAGTTGTGACAACCAAAAGTGTCTCCAGTTATTGCCAAATGTCCCCTGGGAGAGCAAAACCAACCCTGGTTGACAGCCACTGGTCCAAATAAAAAGAGAGGAAATAAGTAAATCATGTAGGTGTCCTGTTAGTCTAGGTAACTAACCAAATTACACCTGAAACCCAGCTTTTCTGACCTCATGTCCTGGGCTTAGGAGGTAGGGCCTTGATGTGATTAATATCAAAGACCCAGAGGTCAAATGACCTGAATTCAAATCCTGGGCCTCCGATCTCTAAGTTGTCAACCTCTGTAAGCTTTAGTGTCATCATCTCTGAAATGGGGCAATCTCAAAGATTAAATGAGATACTGTTTGCAAAGACTTATCACAGTGCCTTCATAAGGCTGCAATTTATGTGACCTATTACTGTTTGTGACAAAAACTTCCCAGACCAATAAAGACACCCAATTCTTTGGCAAATAACTTAAAAACCTGCATGCATTCTGCATTGGGCAGCATAAACTAACTGCTATACCAGGCAACACTGCAGTTTCAGGGATTGACCACAATAAAAGTCTATTTCTTACCCACTCAATAGGCCACCACAGATGTCTCTGGTAGGCTGCTCTCCCGGGAAGCTCAGATCTAACCAGTGACTTGGGAACCCCAACTCCTTCCATCTCGTGGCCCTGTCTGCTCCAGGGTCTTTCCTAAAGTGTGAATGCTCTGCAAAAATTAAGAGAAATCTGAAGTCAAATAAATTTGAGCAATGATACCCTTATGACCTCTTGGAAATTCAAAGCATCTATTAGCATATGAAGGACTCTGACATGTTCTGCGATTAAAAAAAATATATTGGACTTTGCTGAATCCAGTGTTTATGAAAAAGTCAAACTACCATGGCCACTGACTTCACTTGCTTTGGAAAAATGTTGCCCTATCAGCTAGTAACGTCCCCCAGCACGAGCACCCTTTGGCAAATCTGAGTGTTGGTTTTGAGCAGAGGAATGATATGGTTAGATCTGTGTTTCAAGAAGGCAATTTCAGCGACAGCTTGAGGGACAGTTCATAAAGGCAAGTGATTGGATCCAGGAGGAGCCTTCTGTCCCAATCTTAGCAAGCGATGGCCTGAACTGGGGCAGTGGTCATGGGGTGGAGGAGAGGGACTAGGCTGTAAATACATACAATTTTTATTTGTCAGTTATACCTTCATAAAGCTGAACAACAACAACAAAAAAGATTCAGTGGTAGAATCACTGGGACTTAGCAGTTAAATGGCTGAAGAAATGGAAATGCCTGTGTTGGCTGAGCACAGTGGCTCGTGCCTGTAATCCCAGCACTTTGGGAGGCTGAAGTGAGAGGATCGCTTAAGGCCGGGAGTTGGAGTCCAGCCTGGGAAACACTTTCTCTACAAAAAACAAAGCTAAATATTAGCCAGGTGTGGTGGCACAAACCTATAGTCACAGCTGCTTTCAACAGGATCAGCTGAGCCCAGGAGTTCAAGGCTGCAGTGAGCTATGATTGCACCACTGTACTCCAGCCTGGGCAACAGGGCAAGACCCTGTCTCTATGAAAAACGTGTGTGTGTGGGGGGGGGTGGGCAAAAAAAGAGAAAAGAAAGAAAAGTCGGTGCAATGTTGTCTATCTCAGATGACAGAAAAGATCAGGTGCTAAAAGCTGAGAGTGGAAACGTGGAGGCTTAGAGGGAAGCTGATAAGTCTCTGATGTGTGTGAGCTCATCCAGGAAAGGGTGTAGAAGAGGAGAGCAGAAGGCCCAGGGCGAGGGCTGGGAGAACAACCCGTCTGGGAGGGATTGGAGAAGGCCATTCAAGGTGCCGGCTCCTACAGAGGAGGCTTCTAGGAAACGGAAAAGGAAAAGCCACTATTGGGTTTGACTTGGATTTAGGAGCACAGAGTCAGAGGGTGGGGAGTGGAAGCCGCCCCTAAGGCTTAGTGAGGCGATGGAGGTGTTCATGGGAAAAAACCCAAACTCTGTAAAATAATTTGAAAAGGTTTATTCTGAACTGAACATGTGTGACCATGGCCTGGGGAACCATGCCCAAGAAGTCTTGAGCAAGTAGTCCCCACGGCTGGGTTACGGTCCTCCTCCGGCAGGAGACAGGAGACAGGAGACAGGAGAAGGAGGGGTGTGTGAGAGGAATTGCTTCCCGGGAGACACCCCAGCTGCCAAGACTCATTTTCCAAGCAGATTTCTTTTTTCAAAATGAAAGTGTCTTTATTGCTTGTGTTGACCATGAGTGATAATACTCACAAAAATTCTAATTAGAAATATAGACTAATGACAGTGAAATTTGACAGTAATTCCACATCCCAGAAATAAACACTGTTTGTTAAGTGTGTATTTTTCCAGATTTCTCTATCTCCCTTTATCTCTCTATCTCTATTTCTCTCTCTTGTGGTTTTGCTGCAGAAACCGGATTATGCTTACTGCTTTGCACCCTGCTTTTTAAACCTGATTCTGCACATCTTTTCATGTCTATTCCTATGATTACCGTGTTTCCCTGAAAATAAGACCTACCCATAAAATAAGCCCTAGTAGGATTTCTAAACATTTTCAAAATATAAGCCCTACCCCGAAAATAAGACCTAGTGATGGGCGTGGCTACACAGCATATCTGCACAGCCCATGCATTTCGTTGCAGAGTGGTAAAGAAAACGAGAAGCCCTTCTCATCTGCCCCATTGTGACAGCTACTATCCCAGAGGTGACCGGAAAGGTGTGGGCAGCCCCACCAACAAGGTCGGCTCCCCCTGTCAGATCCTGGCCATTCTGTGTGTGCTGCAAGCTGAGGCTATGAGGGGAAAATAACACAACCCCTGAAAATAAGCCCTAGGGTGACTTCTTGAGGAAAAATAAATATAAGACCCTATCTTATTTTTGGGGAAACATGGTAGATATCATCATTGTAATGGCTGCATAGCATTCCATTTTATGGCTATATTGCAAAGATATTAATACAGAATTCTATCCTAATTATCCATGATTTTTAAAGTTTTTGCTGGAGTACGGTGGCATGATCATAGATTGTTGTAACCTCAAATTCCTGGGCTCAGGCAATCCTCCTTTTTTTGCCTCCCAAGTAGCTAGGACTACAGGTGCATACTACCCTCCCTGACTAAATTGTTTAAAAAAATGTTTTTTTAGAGACAGAATCTCACTATTTTGCCTAGGCTGGTCTTGAACTCCTGGCCTCAAGCAATCCTCCTGCCTTGGCCTCCCAAAATGCTGGGATTACAGGTGTGAGCCACCACACCCAGCCTTAAAGTTTTAAAAGCTAATTGGGGCTACATGCACTCAGGACTAGACACACAGAAATATTCTGAAGACTGGAAAAAAAACCCAACAAACCAAAAACGAATAGTCCCAGGCTCTGGAGTCATTTTGGAAAACAACACCATTGTTCAGTTATTCCTACTATGGTTCCTTTAGGAGCTGTTGCTTCACATTTTTATATCTAAGCATAATTTCTGCAAAATCATCCTCAGAACAAACACTCCATCTATTTTCCTCCTGGTACGAGGCAATGAGAAGAACTCAATGGCATCACAATGCGGCCTTCCTGCCAAAAGGGCATAGTCTGGATCCCGTGGTGACAAATCATCACACAGGACCGAATTTGGGACATTCTACAAAATAACTGGCTATTCTTGCAACTTTTCTGTGAGTCTGAAATTATGTCTAAAATTAAAAAAAATTGATGAAAATACAAATGTAAACTCTTTCATTTTTATTTCTTTCAGGAGACCTAGACATGCAGCTTGAAATGTTTGGAAATTGTTGACTTGGAGATGGTTGACTCATGACTCATTAACCCTGAAGGAAATCACGAAAATGTAGCTTTCTTTGTCAGTGCCGCGGATCACTCACCATCTTTTGTGCCAGCCTCGATGACACGTCTATCAGCTCATCATGCCGCCCACGCTTGGCCTCCTCTCATGGCACTCATCCATCCATCCACTGGCTCCTAAGCGTCAAAGCACTGTGTCACGTCCCATCCACCTGACCTCGACTTTGTGTGTATGCATGTAGGGTTCTCTCTCTGTGTGGACCATGACTGTTAGGATCTTTGGGAATACTCAACAGCTCTGAGTCAGATCAATAATTGTAGACATTTTCCTAAAACCCCACTTCCCCCTCATGAATTTGTCTTGCAGTGATGGGGTAACATGGACTTAGACTTGAAGATTCCTTTCTCTCCTTTCGATGAGGAGAATGTCACCTTCACACCTCAATGTTTGCTCCCCACGCGGGAGTCCCTGTCCCCTCCCCTCCCCTCCCCACCCCATGATTCATTTGTCTGACGGGTTCCAGGATCTTTCTTTCCAGGAAAGATTGGAACAGAGAAGTTGGAGAGGGAGGGGAACAACTTGGCCAGAAAATTGAAGCTGCTTTCTACAAGAAAGTGCAGGGAGAGAGGAGGAACAGAGAGAAGTGAGAGAGGCAATTAGATGTTTAGGGAGTCGCGTGAGTGTTTGAAGGAAGAGAGCAGACAACAAAGGGATTCATTCAAGAGAATTGCTGTGAGTTATGAGTTAGAGAGATGGAAGTAAAAGACTGGAATATTTTTCTTTTTTTGGGGGAGGGGGGTTGATTTTGACTGTTTGGACTGTCCCTTTTTATTGTCATTCCATATAGAGACTGGACACATGGATCTGGAGTTTATAATGGTTATGTTATTCCTAATCTTTCCATAGCTCCCGACTGCCTATGAGATAACTTGCAAACTCTTTAATCTTGTCATTCGAGCCCCCTATTCCATCCCTGGTGTGGCTCTTGGCAGCCCCTGTAGGAACTGTCCTTCCCCCATGCCGTGTGCTCACTCTGTGCCTTTGCTCCCCTTGCCCTGCTTTGGAATCTGGTTTACAAGTCTCCCTTCTAACAAACTCCCTTCCCTGGAAGCCCTGGGCCCTGAGGGTGTCTCGTGCCTCTGCATTCCCAGAACATTTCTTGCCATCTTGCTCTGTGGCTCTCACGGTACATCTCTTCCTCTTAGTTACCTTTCCTGTGTGTGGCTGGCCTCCTACTGGCTTGACAAGCTCCCGGAGGGCAGAAGTGCCTCCCCTACAAGGTCTAGTGTAGTGGCTGATGCTGGTAGGTGCAAACCTTCCTGTGATCCTAGTGGCCTCCCACTCCCTGACTTTGGCAGCCAGAGGCTCTCTGAGCTCTGGTTCTCCCTGTCCAGAGAGCCGGGCACTACTTACCCTGCAGTCCCTTCCAGTCCTTTGATTTACTTAAAAAAAAATCTAACAGATATTTGGAAGCAGCTTCTACTCCTCTAGCTCATGATTGTGTCACTGGCTGGGAATTTCAGATTCCTTAGCCCCACTGCAGGGGCTAAGGATAACCCCTTTAAGAAGGTTATCATCGTCTCTACCCATATATTGAACGTGCAGGGCCTGGGCCGGGGGGCCTCAAACTCTCGACCTGCTTGAGATCTGCTTCCAGTCATGATGTCTCCAGTCCTTATTTATAAAAATTCTCCTTTCTTAAGACATTTAAAATATATTAAATAATCCCTATACTTAAAGATCATATTTGACAGCAACTTTTAAAGAAATCAATTTGCCAGTATGTTGCTCTATTATAAAATCCTTGTTTCGCCTCTGGAAGGCAAAGCTATTCCTGGATGTTTTGTTCTTCGTCTTCAGGCTACATGGCTTTAAGATCTTCCTAGGCTACTTATTTCTCTGCACAAGGAACTTCAAATGTTTAAGTATCTTCTGACGGTTCCCAGGTCAATCAAAGGAAAGTATTTCTCTCTCTCCACACCATCCTTCCCTGTTAGCCCCTAGCCACCCTTCTCCTTCTAATATGAAGGGAAAAACAGAAAGGTGTCTATAGTGAATTTAGTTCCCTCCTTCCGTTCCTAACTTTTAGAGAAGCAGCCCTTCCATTCAGATGGGTCCATTACTTATTAGCTCTGTGACCCAAACTCCCTGAGTCTCCCTCTCCTATAAGACAGACACCACCTTCTTCATCAGGTAGTTCTGAAGATTAAATGAGATCTAATCCAATCTAACAATCCAGTCTAATCTATCTTTGTAATCGCAGTACCTAGCCTGGTGCTGGGCATATAGGAGGAGTTTAAGAAATGTGAGGTCTTTTCCCAGGGGGAGAGAAGAAATTATTTTTTCCTCTCCCATAGTTATTATGTTCGTGGCTGAGACCCCTTATAACAAAAGACAGATTACGGAGAGAGAAGCATACAAATGTATTTGCTGTAAGTTTTGCATGACACGGGAGCCTTCAGAAATGAAGACCTAAAGAAACAGGGAAACTGTATTTTTATGGAGAGTCATGCAGAAGTGTGATCATAGGACAAAAGAGCATGGTCTACTCTACTGGTAATAAAGGGGGGGCGGGGGGAGGGATTTAGCAAGGCCTGTTCGTTCAGATGCTTCTCTGTGTCTCTGTGTGACATTCCTTTCCTCTGGGTATGGGGAGGATACCTCTGGAATCGGGGTCTTATGACTTACTTTTAGAAGGAGATCAGATCATTCTTTTATGGCCTGCTTCAAGGGAGAAGGTGGAGGAAGGTCAGTGAGTCCTTCCCACTACTGTTGTTTCCTCCAATGCCAGCGTGTCATATTTTGGGTTAACATGTCCTGAACCCCATCCTCCTCCTCCTCCTCCTCCTTCTACCTAAACAATAGCTTAGAACAGTGGCCCTCAAACTAGCATGTATACCAAACATGTCATACATGTTATACATGTTCCTTGGAAAAAAATCAGACTCTGGGGTCCCATACCTAGCGAGTCTGACTCAGTGGGTGTGGGGTGGGGCTGAGGCATCTGCCTTTTTCATCACACAGTGATTCTATAATAGTACAGGTGGCTGGCAGATCACACTCTGGGAGACCCTGCTTTAGAATCATAAAATCACACAAAGGTAGAGCTGGAAGAAACTCTGAATTATCTCATTTAACACCTACTCCCAGTTTGCTGATAGAGAGACCAAGTCTAGGTGACTCACCCAGGGTCACCCAGGGAGGCAGAAGCTGGGCTAAAACGGGAACTCAGGTTCTCTGACTCACAGGGTGGCTTAGGCTACGCCAGGCGACACCTCCTCTTCAGCAGGAAACAGTGCCTTTCCTGGCTCTCGCCAAGGTTGCCCTGAGCAACTCCTTGGCAATGCCTTAAGCTCTCAGCCTTCTTAGTCAAAAGGCCTTCTAGAAACTGTTTTCTGTGAGATTACTTCTCTGTAGCAGCCTATGTATCCTTTCCATAGCCTTGTTGAGTATGTCTTCTGGTTAGAAACAACTTCTTCCATTATTTCTTTGATTATAATGGGTATTTTTCTGCCCTTTAATATTTTCTTCTGGCATCCTTCTTCATTGAAGATTAAAATGTTTCTTAATCAAAAGCATTTCTTTGCTCATTTTCAACTCTTTTATTATAAAAAACACAAGTAGAAAAATACATATGAGAAACAAAATTATGGGTTAAAGTAGAGGTGGGAAACCTGTAGCCCTCTAGATCCTTAAAATCCTTTTAACCTCCATCTAGGTGAAACAATAGAATTCTGCCAGCTACCTTAGAAGCCCTTCTAAATACTCTGTCCCAGTGACACCCTCCTCCATCCCTCCAAAAGTAATCACGATCTTGACTTTTGTGGGAATCACTTCCTTGCATATCTTTACAGTTTTATTACCACGATTGTGTATCCCTAGACACTAAAGTTGAATTTTGCTCTTTAAAAAAAATCTGAGATGTCCTTTGAATCTCTTTTCAACCGTAGGTTCCCCTCCATCTCTTTCTTCTTCTTATAGTTTCTCTTCTGAAGAACCTGATCCATTTGACTTACAGAGTTTTTCACAGTCTCGATTTTGCTGATTGCATTCTTGTGGTGAAGTTCAACATGTTTCTCCACCCTGTACATTTCCTACAAATTGGCAGCTGCATTGGAGGTTTGAGGAAACTTATATTTGATCCCTGTAACTGGATTGTGAGTGGTATGTGTTCTTTCATGAGGAGGCACACAATGTCTGTTTTCCACTCCTTTTTCTTACATGAGCAGCCATTAATGTTCAATACCTCGATCCAATATTCATTGGGGGATTGCAAGATGGTGATATTCTGTCATTTCATTTTCATGTATTTAGTGGAATACTTTTATAAAAAGAGACCATCCCTCATCTACTATTAGGATACTTGGTGGTGCAGTTTATGTTAAAAAGGCAGGACAAATACTTTTAGTCTTTTACGTACATAGTTTTCAAAATAATCAATAGGCTCTTTGTTATCCTCTGAGGATGACTAATTTTTTTCTTAATATAATTATGAATTATATTTGATTAATTTTAATCGATTATAATTTTTGTCCTTATGGGAGCTCAGAATGTCCCATATTTGGCCAAAGTGTGTCTCTTCAAGTTGGTTCTTGAGTCCTTTGACATGAACCTAGTAATCTTTGATAGCTTCCTTGCTATCTGGCATAACAAGATGTTTTAGCTCATTGTGTATATTTTCTGCCCCAGAACCAAAATCAGCCATTGCTCCAAGGAGTCCTCATTTACTTTTATGGGAAATGATATTTAAAGATCACAGTCTTGGGGCTACTAATGCTCATTGCTACTGGATTGGTCCCTGGGTCATTATTTAAGTCTTTTCAGTAGACAGAGCTAGGAAAAAATGCACATGCACACACACACATGTGTACTTAAAGATAAAACACCTAGAAATTTCATTTGACATTCCAAATTCAAATTCAAGACAGGTTTTTAAAAAATGTAGATAGCTAGTAAAAAGACTGATAATAGGATTTTACTTCCCTTATAAGTCACTTGCTCTTTTTGTCTATATGCTAAGGCATTTTTTTCCTTTTTCCTTTTTTTTTTAGAGTCCAGTCATTTTACTGTGGTATGTTTTGGTGTTGATTATTCTAGATCTATATTCTAAAGTGTGCGGCATATTTTCTTAATATGTAGTTTCAACTTTTATTTTAATTTCAGGAAAATTTTCTTGATTTGTAGTTTTTAGCATTTATTCTGTTCCCCTGCTTTAGTTTTCATCTTTAGGGACTTCTATTATCAATTTGTTGGATCTTCTTTGATATTTTTAATATTTGTCCTTTTCTCTCAAATCCTTTTTGTCTCTTCATTTTAAAAATTTTTCTTTTCCCCTTCTATTTCTCTTGAGGCATTATTTGTCATGTCTATTTGCTCTTGTGTTACTTAAATATATAAAAATGTTTTGGGCTGGGTATGTTGCCTCACGCCTGTAATCCCAGCACTCTGGGAGGCCGAGGCGGGCAGATCATTTGAGCTCAGGAGTTCAAGACCAGCCTGAGCAAGAGCGAGACCCTGTCTCTACTAAAAAAATAGAAAGAAATTAGCTGGACAACTACAAATATATATATATATATATATAAAATTAGACTGGCATGGCTTCATATACCTGTAGTCCCAGCTACTCGGGAGGCTGAAGCAGGAGGATTGCTTGAGTTTGCTGTGTTTGAGGAGTTTGAGGTTGCTGTGAGCTAGGCTGACACCATAGCACTCTAGCCCAGGCAACAGAGTGAGACTCTTTCTAAAAAAAAAAATGTGTTATATGTAAAACATACATTTATATAAATGTAAAACATTTTTCTTTTATTATTTTAAAAATTCTTTTAGTTCTGTCCCTTCATTTCTGAGCCTTAAAATTCTTATTCATGTTACTCTTTTATGTCTTGTATTATTTTCTTAATATCTCTAAGTTTGTTTCAAAATAGTGTATAATGCTTTGGATTTTTAAAAGCATATTATTCCAGTGTGCTTTTCTAGAAGGATGTTACTGCTTATTCTTTTTTCATATAGTAACTGTGGTTGGGATTTGACCTTGATGTTTGCCTTGTGCTCATTTTTACACAAATTTAGTTTGTCTGAACTTGGAGAAGGAGACTTGGTTCAGAAAGCTTTTCTAATTTATTTGTTTTCAGGAAGTTTTTAAACATATGGTAGCTTGGTTTCCAAGATTCACTGGCCATGTTCCTTCCCCTGCTCCTATCTGAGCCTGCTCTTCAACTCTTTTGCCCTGTGATGTTTTATTTTATTTTCATTCCACTACAAGTCATTCCTTCTTGCTTAGTGTCTGATGGAATCGTTTTGTCCTGGAAGGGAACCCCGGCATGTCAGTTTTGAGAGTTCCTGGGGGCTGGGCTACTCCAGTCCCTTTAATTCTTACCCCAATCCCTGAATGGGCACAGCCTCTCCTAGTTTTTGTGTAAAGTTTGTTCGCCAGGCATCCCTGTGAATTTCCACTGGCTGTCTCTTCCTCAGGCTCATCAGAGGCTCCGACTCTTCTCTCTGCTCCCCCTGCACACATGTCAGTCAAACACAGATCTGTGACTGTTAGTGGCTTGTTCCACCTGCTTGTGTTCTGGGCTTCACAGGGACCCCCTGACAGCTAGTTTTATTGGAAATCTTGTTTATGGGTTTCAGTTTCATTAACTACTTGTTCTATTTTTAATGGGGATTCAGAAAGATCCAAACACTGCCAGCCTGCCACTGCTGCTGCCATCTTTCCAGAATCTGCTCACTGGCCTTGAAGTTCATCTTCTTGGTTCTGAAATTTTTCTATTTTAATATGCAGTGAAATCAGAATCAGCACTGATCCCACTTATTAACTGATTTAACCTCTCAGTTTCAGTTTTCCCATTTGTATAATATATGTGATTATAATCCTGCCCCATCTACCTTATTCATTAATTCACTTATTCATTCAACAACCATTTATTGGGCACCTAAGTGCTGATGGATCAGATAGAACCTGCCTCCAGGGAGTTCAGCTCAGTAGAAATTAGTAACAACATTTAACATTTATAGAGTGTTTACCAAGTTCTAGGTTTTATGTAAAGTATCTTGCATACATTATTCAATTTAATTCTCACAACATCATTCTAAGATAGCTACTATTATTATATCCATTTATCATGTGGGGAAACAGAGGAGTAACTTGCCTAGGCTTACTCATCCATCCACTTATCCATCCAACACATATTTATTAAGGCCTATGCCTCAAATTCTGAGCGAAAATATACATATATTTCTTATAGTTTAGTTGACAGGTATCAAGCCCCAAATCACCCAAATAATATACAATTGCAATAATTATAATGGCCTCATAATATCCATTTTCTTTTTATTGCTAGCACAATCATACTTTTTAGTTGGCCATATTGTCACCTGGGTGGGAGACACATTCCCAGCATCACTTGCAGCTAGGTATGGTCATGTGACCAAGTTCTAATCAATGAGCCAGAAGAACAGAACAGTAGAAGTGTCACATGCCACTTCTGGAAAGTCTCTTTAAAGGGAGAGGAGACCATTCCTTTGATCTTTCTTCCTGGTGCTTAGGATGGTAATATGATGGTTGGGACTTCTGCAGGCATTGAGCTGTAGGTGATTTTGGAAGCCTCCTGTTCAGATGATGGAGTAGGGAGTAAGAAGGGGCATGGGTCCCTGGTGAAGAAGTAGAGCAGAGCTGCCACACTAGGACTGGACTTCTGGTTAGGTGAGAGGAATGTAGACTTCTATCTAGTTTAAGCCATGGTAGGTGTGTTTCCGTTAAATGCAGCCAAACCTAATCTTCACCGACCCCATAGAAGAGGGACACGGTAACAGAGGAGCATCAGTCAGGGAGAATTATATGACCAGGTCAGAGAAGGCTTTTCTGAGGAAGTGATGGCCAAGCTGGAACTCAAGGAAGATCAGGAGGTGACTATTTGGGTGGGAGCCCAGTATGGGGTTAAAAAATCAAAGCAATGATTTGTACAGGGTTCTGTGGTGGGAGGGAGGGTAGTGAATTAAAAGAACCCAAAAAAGGTTCAAGAGGAGCTGGAGCTCAGAGTGAGAAAGGGTGGTACCCACTGTGGCTGGAGAAATAAGGAATTTTCTTTTTCCTAAGAGCAAGGGAAAGCCATGGAGTATTTTAAGCAGGAATGAGGACCCACAACCAGAGTTCACAAGTTTAACAATGTCACTGTGGCTGCCACATGGAGACAGACAGGTGAGGGTAGGAATGTGTGTGTGGGGAGCCCAGTGGTCCAGGTGAGAGATGATCAGACTGGTTGGGGTGGAGTTGGAGTGAAGGGGGAGATTCCAGAGATACTTAGAAGACAAAAATCAACAAGGCTCAGTAATGAACTGGAAATGAGGACAGGATGGAGAGGAACTTGTCCTCATGCTTGTGGATTTCTGGCCGACGTAACGAGGTGGAAGTCCTGCTAAAAGCTGTGGAAGAGGCTGGTCTGGATGGTAAGATCATGAACTCAGATGGATCTTAATGGGCATCAGGTGTTTGCATCAGTTTGCTAAGGCTGCTATTAACAAAGTACTACAAACATGGTGGCTTAAAACAGGGTCCCCAACCTCTTTGGCACCAGGGGCCGGTTTCATGGAAGACAACTTTTCCACAAGGGGGGGGGTGTGAGTGGCAGTGGGGGGGCGTGGAACTCAGGTGGTGATGGGAGTGATGAAGAGGGGAACGGCTGCAAATACAGAGAAAGCTCGCTCTGCTCACCTCTTGCTGTGCACGCCACCCCCAGTTCCTAAGTTTCATGGAAGGCTATTTTTCCACAGACCGATGGGTGGGGAGCAAGGGCAGCAGAGCTGTGAGGCCCATTTGGATCTTGCAGAATTAAAACAACAGAAATGCATTCTCTCACTGTTCTGGAGCCTAGCAGTTTGAAATCAAGGTGGCGGCAGGGCCACGCTCCCTCTGAAGTCTCTAGGGGAGGATCCTTCTTCACCTCCTCCTAGCTTCTGGTTGCCAGGTATCCTTGGCATTCCTTGGCTCGCAGCCACATCACTCCCATCTCCGCCTCCATCATCACCAGGCATATTCCCTGCGTGTGTGTCTGCTCTTTCTGTCCAGACATCCGTCATATTATTAAATGGATTTAGGGCCCCCCTCATACGAACAATTTCATCTTAACTAATCACATCTTCCGAAACCCTATTTCCAATGAAGATCACATTCACAGGGACCTGGGGTTAGGACTTCAACATATCTTTTTGAGGGGACATAAGTCAACCCCCAGCAGGGCTTTTGCCGTTTCTAAGCGGGGTGGCTGTGTGGGCAGTAGGGCTGTGCAGGGAAGGGAGGGTGGCAAGAAGCAACTGGTGACAGTGTAGTGTGCAAAATGCTAAAATAGATGGCCGGGCGCGGTGGCTCGAGCCTGTAATCCTAGCACTCTGGGAGGCTGAGGCGGGAGGCTCACTCAAGGTTAGGAGTTCGAAACCAGCCTGAGCAAGAGCGAGACCCCGTCTCTACTAAAAATAGAAAGAAATTAATTGGCCAACTAAAATATATATATAGAAAAAATTAGCCGGGCATGGTGGCACATGCCTGTAGTCCCAGCTACTTGGGAGGCTGAGGCAGCAGGATCGCTTGAGCCCAGGAGATTGAGGTTGCTGTGAGCTAGGCTGACGCCACGGCACTCTAGCCTGGGCAACAGAGTGAGACTTTGTCTCAAAAAAAAATGCTAAAATAGAGAGTAGAAGGAGATGTAAGTAGAGAGTGAGGAGGCGGGCGGTGGAGAGGGCAGAGAGGATGATGCAGATGTTGCCATTGTCTCCTCTGAGGGGTAGGACCCTGCCAGGCGGACGGGAACAATGCAGACAGAAGCATGACATGAGTGCCCGTGGTAGTCGTGGTCTATGAGGTCTCCATGTGGCTGCAGTGTAGGGTGTGATGTGACAGTGGAAGGTCCCGGGGACTTGAGGGATTTGGGGGAGCTGTGCTAAAGGCTTCGAGCGTAGCCCTAAAGGCAAAGGTGAGCTGCTGAGCAGTTCTAGGGCAGACATGGGTTTAGACAAAGGCTAGCAAGCCTGAGGCGTGAACGGCGGTGGAGCTGTTTGCAGAGGCTTGGTGAGCACGGAAGGGCACCCACTCCTGCACCTCCCTGACATCTATCTCTGGCGCCTGCATTCTGCCGACTGTTTGGCATGAGGGGCCATGCGAGATTTTTTGACTTTGTTTACCCATCTCTCCCCTCCCTCAGGCCTGTGGGATTTCCACAGGGTGGAGGAGAGAGGGGGCTGGACATGCACAAGGTGACGCACTTGAAAGCACCTTTTAAACCCAAAGCGTTTTACACAAGTCTGATTTTAGGGTCAGCTAGACCTGGGTGCACAGGTTTTAAACAGCTTCATGGATGTCATTTACACACCGTGAAGTTCACCGGTTTAAAGTGCATAATTCCGCGATTTTTCATACATTCAGAGAGTTGCACAAGTACTGCCGTAATCTGATTTTAGGACATTGTCATCGTCCGAATGAGAAACCTCGTACCTGGGAGCACATTCCGACTCCACCCTTGCACGGCTGTGCAACGATGGGCAACTCAGTCTCTCAGAGCCTGTCCCCTCATCTTGTGGGTGGAAACTGTGACACGCAGTTTCATAGGCTTATGTAAGGATTGAACGAGATAGCAAAGAGCACCCTTAACACGGCGTCTGGCACAGGGCAGGCTCTCAAAACGTTTGCGTTTCCTGAATTAACGTTGGCAGTGGTTCTTCTGTGGATTAGTCAGGAATTACCCTGAGCAGTTTTTCATGAGTCACTGTCATAGCATCCAAACCTTTCCGAAGAGCTCACCATTCTTACACTTAATCTAATGCTTTTTTATAACACACACTTGTATGCCAACTCATCACATAATACACATATACACACACACACACAATTTGCAAATACAACACACACATAACTAGGCAGGCTTTGAGAGATTCAGAGAAGTTCCGGGATTTTTACATGCTCGTAGAGCTAACTGCTCTTTAAATATGTCTATCTGTATCTGCATCTCTAGCATAATGAATGTCTGTAACTTGTGTTTCTTTAACTTAAAGGGTTTAGTGCCTGAAGATGTCCAGCAGAACTATCCACAGGAAAAACTGTAAATCAGGCAAGGTTGCATTTTGTTTAATTTTTAGGTGAATATGTATTTGGGTTGTAATTAGTTAAATAGAACAAGATTATTTTATTAACCTAGAGATGATAACAATTTCTTGGGCCATTCCCATGCACCAGTTCGAAGGATTAAATATTTTTACATGTATCTTTTCCTTTGCCGTGATCCTGAGGGTTAAGTAGGTATTCATGTCAAAAGGTGACTATCCCTTCTATTTTGCAGGAGAGAGAAAAGGGTGCCCAGAGAAATTAAGTCACTTGCCCCAGGGCACACCCTAGGAAGTGTTCCGAACTCAGGAACTCCCCACAATGATGGGCTAACACATAGCTTCAGTGTAGGCTTGTTCCAGATGCCTCTAGGAGCCTACTTTTAGAAGATAGGTAAGCCTATTCTCAGAGTGTCAGCGGGTGATTGGGTTTTTCATTATCCTCAGAGTTACTGTCACGGTGGCAAGGGCTGCCACCTTCATGGCCTAAACAATACGCTCCGATCCTGGGAATGTAGCAGAATGACCCAGGGAACTTTATAGAGGTCTAGATTTCCTGGCTCTACTCCGGACGGCTTATTGCAGAATTTTCTAGGGTGGATCTTAGAATATGTACTTCTAAAAAGCTCTCAAGAAACCATTTAATTTAATTTAATTTAATTTAAATTTTTTTAGAGACAAGGTCTTACTCTATTGTC
This sequence comes from Mirza zaza, assembly GCA_008750895.1. NCBI lineage: Eukaryota > Metazoa > Chordata > Mammalia > Primates > Cheirogaleidae > Mirza > Mirza zaza. The sequence continues at coordinate 53,059 of VSMD01032986.1, forward strand.
CAGGCTAGAGTGCAGTGGTGCCATCATAGCCCACTGCAGCCCCAAACTCCTGGGCTCAAGCAATCTTCCTGCCTCAGACTCCTGAGTAGCTGGGACTACAGGCATGCATCACCACCTGGCTAAATGGTTCATTTTTTGTAAAGACGAGGTCTCACTATGTTGCTGAGGCTGGTGTTGAACTCCTGGCCTCAAGCAATCCTCCCACCTCAGCTTCCCAAAGTGCTGCAATTACAGGTATAGGTTATTGTGCCTGGCCAAGAAACCATTTTATTTTATTTTATTGAGACAGATTCTCACTCTTTTGCCCAGGCTAGAGTGCTGTGGCGTCAGCCTAGCTCACAGCAACCTCAAACTCCTGGGCTCAAGCAATCCTGCTGCCTCAGCCTCCCGAGTAGCTGGGACTACAGGCATGTGCCACCATGCCCGGCTAATTTTTTCTATATATTTTTAGTTGGCCAATTAATTTCTTTCTATTTTTAGTAGAGATGGGGTCTCACTCTTGCTCAGGCTGGTTCTGAACTCCTGACCTTGAGCGATCCTCCTGCCTTGGCCTCCCAGAGTGCTAGGATTACAGGCGTGAGCCACCGCGCCCGGCCCAAGAAACCATTTTAGATGGAAAATATAGAGGCTCTAAAATGCAGGAGTACAATAAAATATAAACATTTTACAATTTAAATTTTACTGCAAGCATAGCCAATACACAAATAAGTCTGGGAGAAACAGTTGTAACACATATGGCAGGTGGTGGGTGTGTTAGTTGGGTAGCTCTGTTGTACATATAAACCCATCATGCTCTGTGGCTTAACACAATAGAATTGAATTTCTCATTCACATCAAGTCCATGACGGGTGATCCCATTTGGCAGCCAGCTCTCCTGCCAGGCAGAGATTCAGGAACGAGGCTCCTTGAGTTTTGTGTACTGCCATCTTTAATACGTGGCTTCCAAGCTTGTGGAAGGGAAATTGGTAGTGGGGCTCACCAGTGGGCCGTTTTATGGGCCAGGTCTGGAAGTGAAACACGTGGCTGCCACCCCCACTTCATTGGCCAGAACTCAGGCTATGGATATACCTAAGCACAAGGGAGGCTGGGACATGTGGTCCGGCTGCTTCTAGGAGGATGAGGAAACAGGTTCAGTTAGGTGAACAAGGAGCCTATCCTTATCCCAAGAAACTGATATTTTACAAACTGATCCAATTAAAGGCAAATGATCTAATTAAAAATGGGCAGAGGATAAGGACAGACCGTTTATAGAAGCACAAATCCAAATGACGATTGAACATTAAAAGATGCTCAAGCTCACTAGAAGACAGGGAAATGCAAGAAAAGTAACAATGAGCTGTCGCTTTCCACCCATCAGATTGACAGAAATGAAAGGACAATAGCACCTACCACTGGTGGGGTGCAGGATAGGAAATGGAGATTGTTGCCACATTTTGGAAAGCCACCTGGCATTAGTAATTAATATTAAAAGCATGCATCCTTTCAACCTGGCCATTCCTTTCTAGGGAATCTCTCTCATGAAATAAAAGCTGTGTATATGGATAGATATGTCCTAGGATAGTTATTGCAATGTTATTCATAGTTACAAAAATAGAACATAAAGTTCCCATGCATAGGGGATAGTTTAGTGAATTGGGATTATCACTATTATAGAATATTTTTACAGCTTATAAAAGGTGACTAAGAAGTATTCTCATGAGGTATTATTAAATGAGAAAATCAGGAATCAGAGAAATGTATATGAGTCCTTTTTAAAAAAAATGATAAATCAATGAATCCTCTCTATTGCCCTTTTAAACTCCTCTCATCATCATTATCATCATTATCATCAATCTATGCCTATCCATGTATCTATCTATGATTGATGGACATAGAGCAAAGTTGTTAACATTGGTGACTTGGACCAAGGATTGTGGGTGAAAGGGAACAGGAGGAACAAGAAGGTAACCAGGGTAACCCCTGCTCCCACATTTAAAGAGGTTACAATGAAAGAACACAGCATGTGTGATAAGACCTTATAAAAGTTATGTATATAACATTGAGTCATAAAGAAATGCATGAATTTCTTCCTGAATGGTTCTGATGAGTGACCAGGCTTTATCAACAGGGTTTGACTTTGGAAGCTCAAAAAATGGAACACTAAGCATCAGAAAGCAGAGTGTTAGGAAACCACTTCCGAGTGAGGGGTCCTTGCTGGGAGCCCAGAAGCCACTTCCCATGAATCACTTTCTACTTGGAGTGTGCTAAGGCTGGCTGTGACCTTGGACCTGTTACTTCACCTGCCCAGACCTGTTGTAAGGACGGCAGACGGTGCATGTGAATGTTCGAGGCGGCCAAGCCAGTTTTGTCAGCTTGTGGGGAAGCTCAGGGTTATGGTTCTGGTGAAGCCCATTGCCAGCTCAATGGATAATGGAGGAGCAGGAAGCATCATCATGGTGAGAAGTAGAGGCTGAGGAGAGAGGCTGGGGCAGGCCTGGGCTGAGAGGCTCTGAGTCTCCTTGACCTTGACCTCTAGACCTAGCACCTTGTCCTTTTCCTACCCCACCCCTTTGGTAAAATCTTGTGAATTGATGTTAGGTGTGAGTGTTAGGGACTGAATGTTTGTGTCCTCCCCAAACTCACATCTTGAAGCCTCAACCTCTAGTGTGGCATTACTTGGAGATGAGTCACTAAGGAGGTAGAGTTAAGTGAGGTCATAAGGGTGGGACCTTGATCCTATAGGATTAGTGTCTATATAAGAAAAGACAACAGAGAGCTCTCTCTCTCCATGTGAACACGCTGAGGAAAAGCCATGTGAAGATGCAGGAGAACAAAGCCCTCTGCAAACCAGGAAGAGAGCTCTCCCGAGAAACTAAACCATACTGGGCCTTGATCTTGGATTTTCCAGCCTCCGAACTGTGAGAAATAAATTTCTGTTGTTTAAGCTATGTAGTCTGTGGCATTTTGTTATGGCAGCGTGAGCAGACTAATGCAGTGAAGCTTCAGTTTTATTTTATTTTATTTTATTTTTGAGACAGGGTCTTACTCTTTTGCCCAGGCTAGAGTGCAGTGGAATGATCATAGCTCACTGCAACCTCAAACTCCTGGGCTCAAGTGAGTGATCCTCCTGCTTCAGCCTCCACAGGACCACAGGACCACCAGCCAGCAGCTAGGACCACAGGCATGCACCACCATGCCATCTAATTTTTAAAATTTTTTGTAAAGATGAGATCTCATTGTTGCCCAGACTGGTCTCAAACTCCTGGCCTCAAGTGATCCTCCTGCCTTGGTCTCCCAAAGTGCTAGGGTTACAGTGTGAGCCACCACGCCTGACCTTTAGTTATAAGTATTAATAATAAAATTCCTTCATTTCATTGACTACTGACAATGTGCTACTCAAGGCAGACATAGAACCCATGACCCTCCTAATGCTCTGAGTGTGTGTGGGGGGGGCAGAGAGATGAGTAAACAGAATGAACGCTCTGCCTAACACAGGATGTACAGGTGCTCCCGGAGAAAGAAGAATGGTATTAGAGACCCAGTGCCTGTACTTGAGATTTGCCAACTAGGGCCCTTGAGTATGTTTCTTTGGCTCCAGTATTGTTTTAAAAATCAGGAAATGTCACATAAAAATAAAAATGGACTTTTCTCTTAAAAAATCAGTCTCTGGTCACACTTGTCCTGCATTTCCACATAGAAGCCACTGGAAGGCGCTGAGGAGCAGTTGCGACCTTCAGAGACTCTGTGAGCTCTCAGTTTACCACTGTCCCCACAGCTCCATAATGTCCTTTTACTCAGCCCCAGTGCCCTCACTTCATGCCCCCTGTCATTTGATATTCTTGACATAAATTGTTGGGTTTTTTATTGCTCATAAACATTCACAATTAATTGTGGATTTCCTTTCCAACATTAGCCAGTGAACCGGCTTAAGTCAAACTGGGTCCAAAGACAGCAAAGGTGCTGACACTGTGAAGGTCACGTGGCACCATTTTTCATCAGAGACTCAGGAAATTTCAGAGCTGGGAGGGGCTTTGGGGATTATGTGGTTTTTTCCTAGAAATGGAAACCCAGAAGTGAAGTCACCTGCCCCAGGTCGCACAGCTACACCGTAGGTAGCAGAACCGGGAGGAAAGCTTGAGTTCCCTGGGGCTAGTCTAATGCTTTTCCACTCTGGTAAATTGCTCTTTTTCCTCCTGTTATCTTGGTATAAAAAGAAAAGTTGGCCGGGTGCAGTGGCTCACACCTGTAATCCTAGCACTCTGGGAGGCTGAGGCGGAAGGATCGCTCAAGGTCAGGGGTTCGAAACCAGCCTGAGCAAGAGCGAGACTCCCTCCTCCCCCTGTCTCTACTAAAAATAGAAAGAAATTAATTGGCCAACTAAAAATATATATAGAAAAAATTAGCCAGGCATGGTGGTGCATGCCTGTAGTCCCAGCTACTCGGGAGGCTGGAGGCAGGAGGATTGCTTGAGCCCAGGAGTTTGAGGTTGCTGTGAGCTAGGCTGATGCCATGGCACTCTAGCCCGGGCAACAGAGTGAGATTCTGTCTCAAAAAAAAAAAAAAAAAAAAGAAAAGAAAAGTAGCAGTTTGCTATATAGATTTGGGAAAGTATTGTCATGTGATGTTTAATCCATGTTCAGGCCCTTTTCTTCACACTGTCAGAGGAATTATCCAAAGGAAATTATGGGAAAGCGTTAGCCATGCATTACAGTTTCCAAGCCCACAAACGCAGATGTCCACTGGCAAAACTGAAATAAAATTGGAAGAAATTAAAACTCGTTTTGTTTTCCAGCCCCTGATAATAAAAAATTCCTGCTGCAGATGAGAGCTCGAGCTCAGTCTCCTCCTCCTTATTGTTAAACAAAGGCAGAACACAACAAAAATAGAAACTAATGCAGAGATCTGCTCCAGTTTCTTCTTTTGTGTACCAATGTTTTTGTTGGGCAAATCACATCACAGAGCGTCCCTTACAACGGCTTATCTCTAGAGGCCCCGAAGTAACTAGCAGGGATGTGAAGAGATGGTCTATTCTAAAGCAGTATCGTCTGAAAGCCCCATCTCTTTTGGGTCTCTGTATCCCCAGATTGGTGGTGAGAAGAGTAATTAAACATATAAAATCTATTAAAGAATAAACAAGACAAGAAACCACGTGGTGTGTTGGTTAAGGCCATGGGTTTGGAGCCAGACTTGGGTTCAAATCCCAGTTCTGTCACTGGCCAGCAGTCTGACTTTGGGCCAAATACTTAATTAATCTGCTGGCTCCTTATTAGCGGAAAGAAGATGATGATCCTGGCCCCCACCTTCCTGGGTTATTTTGAAGACTCAGGACACTAAGTCCCAGTGTCTGGCTTCATAACTGTTGTCTGGACCATTGTGGCAGGAGACAAAGACTCTGTCCTTGACCAAACTTTAGTGAGGCTCCTCTGAGCCTCTTCTCAACTGGGCTTTGAGCTTGGGCCTCTGTGTCTGTGTCTGTCCTTGCTGGGTTCAGTTCTAAGTAAGAATCCTGCTAAATCGGTTTGGAGAGAGTCCCCACCTTGGTGTCAGATCACCCTGGTCTGCCTTCAGCAAGAACCCTGGTAAGTTGGTTTAGCAAGAATCCCCTACCCTTGGTGTCTCATCTTAGCAATTTTCCATGCCCACTAACCCTCTCACGTTATTCCTGGCTATCCATCCCCACTTGTCCTTGTATTCAGTGTTGAACCGGATCGTCCTTCCCCTATTGCAATACCCCTATCACAATAGTCCTGAACACAGTCTTCCTTATTATTTTAACAAGTGTCAGAATAATTTTTTCTTTAGCAGAGGAGAGGAAGGTGTTGTTGTGATTGAGGACCTGGGTGAATTTGGGAGAATTACTGAGGATCTGGTGGGAGTTTTGCTTTTAGTAGGATGAGAATGAGCAGAGAGCAGGTATGAGAGACTGGGGCTGGCTGCCTGCTGGCCCTCACAGGGTGTCTGCAACCTGGTGGGGTCCAAAGCCTCACCCCAACTTTGCAAATTCAGAAGGCTGATTCATCAGAGCATCCAGGAGTCAAGGAGGTACAAGGTACAATGTGCAATGTACAAATCTCACAAAGACCCCTGTTTCACATACATCTGAATTCTGATTGTTCTCAGTAACTATGGAAGCTTGGTCAGGCATTTAATCTCTTTCTCTGTTTCTCTATCCCTATATTAGGGATAATAATACCTTCCTTTCAGGTATTCTGATGATTTGAGATAATATATACTGAAAGGCTGGAACAGCTAAATAGCCAATAAACAGCCATTCTTCACTAGGTCCTGGACAGTCTAATCGTTAAACTCACAAGAGCCAATCTATAAACTGGGATGTGGACTAGCTAATTCATAAGAAGTGAAATACTGTCCAGGTGCCAGAGGACTTCTGAGTGTCCTCCAGGCTCTTGCTTTCTCGGGATGCTGGATCAATAATCTGAAAGCTGCGTGGTGAGCTGGGAGCTCGCCCAGCGAGGGGAGCACGGCGGCTGGGCCGTGCCCGCACCCCACACTCCTCTCCCACACCCGAAGGCTGCCTCGGCCCCTCTGCCCTGGGAACGCCCTCGCCGCCCCCCACACACAGGGGGCCCCCCGACCAACTAACCCCCAGATTGGGATAACTCTGAGGCGACTTCTCCACCGTCTCCTCGGGCTCCGTAGCGAGACTGAACTTCAGGCGTCCAGTGTAACCCGCTTGATAACACGGCACACACAGATCTGTTTCCCCTTCCTGTCCCCTTTCCCATGCTCCTGTCTACACTGCCTGGGGGCTCCTCCCAAATAAACCACTTGCATCTGAACCTCCGTCTCAGGGTCTGCTTTAGGCTGACACGAAGGCTGATGACCCTACGGGTGTCCAAGCTGTTTTGGGGGGGGGACGGCTGAAGCGGGTCTGAGAGACACACTCGTGCACTCCCTTTGTGCGACACCATACCAGTGTCCTGCAGGAGGGCAATGACGGTTTCCCTGAGGGAGACCTGGCAGGCCGCCTTGTGCTGTCTCCGAGGCGTGGTGTGTGCAGCAGCCAGCTGGTGTCCCCTCACCCACCTGCTGTGCCAAACGTCACGCTCAGCACTTTCCCACCGGCCTGCGGTTCTGGGTTCTCTTTCGAGGCGTTCGTCGCAATTGCCTTAATGCGCACAGACTTCCTGATCTTGGAGATGGCTAAACTGGGGGATTTGGGGTCTGTGGGTGTTTGAGTCAAGGAAAAGTTACTGAGGACTTACTGGACTGGAAGGGCCGGGGAATATCGGGGAGCTGTGTTGAGATGAGAAACCTAGCATGGGGTGGGAAGGTGACCTTCGCTTCCTAAAGAGAGTGCTGAGGGGGGCTGCTGAGAGCTGAGGCGGGAAAGGGCACGGCTATCGCTGAACCCAGACAGTGTTCAGGGGTTTTGCACTCACTCTCTCGTTCAATTTTTGCGAGAAGCCTGGGGGTTGGCATTATTACCTAATTTCACAGATGAGGGACTGGAGTCAGAAAGGTTAAGTGACTGTCCAAAGCCGACTGGCTTGTGTGTGCCAGAGCTGGAGTTGGAGCCCGGAGCCTGTGTCCCCCCCTCTGGTGCCCGTGAGAGGCTGGGTGAGTGGCACGGAGGAAGGGCGGGAAAGGCAGGAAGAGGTGGGGAAGGGACCTCACGTCCAACGTAGCACAGGGTCACGCGCAGGGGAGTCTCGGAGGAGGAGGGGGGCAGCAGTTAGACTGCCCTGAGCTGACACGTCAGGCTGGACCTTTGCTAGGATGGTCGGGGACCTGGGGGATGGGAGAGGGAGTGGGATGTGTGTGTATGAGAGAGAGAGAAGAGACAGGATAAATCATCTACACTGTCTGCTGTGTTCCAGCCCAGAGCTCACTCGCCTCTTCCCCCAGGAAGATTCCTGACCTCTGGGCTGGCTTCAGAGTCTGGGTCCAGACTCTGTGGTCTGTTGGCGCCGACTCCACTCTTCTCCTCACGAGGGAGGCCCGGACTGTGCAGGGTGAGCTCTGGTCAGGGGCCCTCAGCCTCGGGGCCATGGAGCATCGGAGCTGGAGATGGCCCAACTCAAGCTCTTCCACTTACAGAAGATGAGAATGAGATCCAGAGGGGCTACGTTGATTCGTTTACATTCAGAGAGTAGCAGAGTTGCGTCAGAAACTAGATACCCTGACTTGTTTATTCATCCAATAAGTAGATATTGAGCGTCTACTCTGCGCCAGCTCTGTGCTGGACACTTACAGAAACCAGCTTATCGGGAGCCTCTTAGAATCCTACCTTGTCCACCGGGACACGAGATTCCATTTCTCCTCTGCTCTTTTTCTAACTCATCGTTGAATACCTCCTATGCTCCAGGCCCTGTTGGGGCAGTGGAGGAATCGAAGGAGGTCTCAGCGGCATGGAGGTCATAATCAGGTATCCCAAGGCCTCCCTGGGTGGCTGTGCTTGGCCAGACCCTGCCCTGTCCAGCTGTCAGCCCGGTCCCCTCCGCCTTTCTACTCCCACGACCCTAGCATTCGTCATTCACATTGGCAGCCTTGTTTCCTCGCTCTGCTGACTGGCTTCTGAGCTGTCTCCAATCTGACTCTTTCCAAAGGATTAAGCTGCTCGCCCAAGTTCACGCGGCCATTCCATCACTGGCTTGGGTCTTCAGACTCAGACTGGAGACCGATTCACTCGGAGGGGAGGGATCTAATTTTTTATTAACGTACCAGAAATATTCCATATCCCATATAATACATCACTTTCTTTCAAAAATTCAAGCTTTTAAAATAAATTCCAACACCTTGTGTGCTTCCTTTCCACTCGTCTGCTCTTTCTACATATTGTCTCTTTCCCAAATCACTAATGTGGCCTTCAAGCCTTTGTTTTCTGCCTGTCAATGAGTCTGGAGTTTGAATTTTAGCCCCAGCCCTCAGCAGTGCTATGACTGTGGGCAAGCGTGCAGGTGAGCCCAGGTAGCCTGGTGGAGACAGGTAAGAGGGACTTCGAGCCCTCCTGGGAGGGTCTGCTAGGCCAGCTCCCAGTCTCCCTGCAGGCAGCTTCAACATCTGGTGGCACTCAGACTATTGACCCCACGCACCTGTCGTGCCACAGTTCCCTCCTGAACCTCTGCTCCGCCAGCCACCAGCACACCTGTGACTCTGAGATCAGAGATGGAGCCTGCACAGATCAGGGTCAGGCTGACTCCTCCGCTCTGCCCAGCCACCCTCCAGGCCACACAAAGCTGACACATAGCCCAGGTGGCTGGGAGCCAGCTGAGACAAGCCCCAAGGCATGACAGAATCCAAGCTGAAGCCGTGCCTTGGCCCACCTCCACCAGGAGGGAATAAGTCCTTCCTCTTCTCCTTCCTGCCCTCTACCTGCCAGGTTCCCTGTGGAGCTCAAAGGACACATGTGTGCGCACTCACACACACACACTGTCACTGGCATACACCAGATGCAGAGCTGAGCCCTGAACCCTGGCTGGCACTTCTGGGTGTTGCCCATGTGACCGTGCTCACTTCCTACTTGGCTTCCCTGGGGCCCAAGATGGAGGAGAGCACGTGATGTTGGGGTCCAGGGAAGAGCCACACACGTCCCCTCCTCAAGGTTTCCCCAGGGCTCCACCAGAAACCAGCAGCCAGTCCACACAGAGGTGGGCGCGGTGCCCACCCCAGCGCTCTTCCCCACCCTGACAAGCATAGCCCGGCTCCTCAGCACCAACCCCCATCCCCCACATAAAGGGGAAGCAACAACCATCGCAAACAGAAAAGGCGGGTGGCACGCTTCACGAGGAAAATCCTTTGGGGACAGCCGAGGGGGAAGAAAATTAACATTTGCTAAGTAATTGCCACACATTTTCGTATGCCATCTCAGCAACCAGTGAGGTGGGTAACAGTGTCCAGTTTTACAGAAAGGGAAACTGAGGCCTGCCAGTGCTAGTCATGCAACTTGCCCACAGTCCTGTGAACTACTCGTGAATCAGTGAGTGTGTTGTGGAGTAAAGTGCTAGCGGAATATTGACTCACTCCAATCCGACCCCCTTCTCTCTAAGGCCCTGTGTCCTCAAGTCCCGGCTGCCAAGGCGTCTTTCCTTTTAACTTTGCGTGTGTGTGGCCTTTTGTATCTTGTCCAGCTTTTTAAGATGTTCTCAGTGGGAGGGTTGGTCTTCAACAAGCTCCTCTGCCAATATCAAGAGCAGAGATCTGGCTCCCTCGTTTTATAGCAAGGGAATAGAGAGGTCTGGAGCGGAGAAGTGGCTTGTCTAATTTCACACTGCTGATGAAGGCAGTGCTGGAATTAGAACTCAGGTCTCCTGACACCCTTCCAGTGTTGTCTGCCAACTGCAAGCAGCAACTGAGCAGCAGGGCGATCTCGGTCTCTCACTTACCCAAGCCATCATTTATTTATTCAAAAAATATTTCTCAAGGACATGATGCTCTGTGCCAAGCACTGGGCATATAACTGTGTCTTTTGCTTTTCCTGATTGTTTCAAGATTTTCTCTTTGTCTTGGTTTTCAGCAGTTTTATTATGATGATGTATGTATTGTGGTTTCCTTTGTGTTTATCCTGCTCTAGTTCATACAGCTTCTTGAATCTATGGCTTGAGGATTTTTGTCAGTTTTGAAAAATTCTCAGTCATTATATCCTCAATTATTGCTTCTGCCTCATGCTGTTCATCCTGTTATTTGGTGACTCCAATTACACATACAGAATGCCTTGTAATATCTTCACGAATTATATACAACTTTGAGGATCAGAGGTAGGCAAATACATTATTTAAGAAA
>VSMD01032987.1:0-26107 GCA_008750895.1 Mirza zaza
GGGGGGAAAGGGCATTTATTGAAACCTTAAAATCTGTATCCCCATCATATGCCGAAATAAAAAAAAAAAAAAAATTAAAAAAAAACTTGAGTTTTTTAAAAGACCATCTGTATAGCTAACTCAAACCTCATGAGATGGAACTAAATTTTCGTAAAAAGACTATTTAAAACATTACTAATTATTTTATTTTGTTTTTCCAGAGTCCTGACAAATTTTAAGTAAATGGCAAGTTTACCTGATCCCTGGGGCCTTAAAACCATGGAATCTACCAAAGCCCTGTTCAAATATCCTCCCTCTAGGGCCAGGGTATATCGCGGAAGAGGGGGCATGTCAGATTGTAAAGGCCAATTCTGAGGGATGGAATTAGTTTAGACCCTCCAGATCAAGGAGTTACACACAAAAGCCCAAAGGAATACTAAATGAAATACTTTGCATTTTCAGGCCACATGCTACAGATATCCATCCCAATCATAAAAGTTATTTTCCTGCTCCCTATAGACTTAGAACTTACTTAGTATAATTTTTATCAGTTGTGGATTTATACAAAAAGAAATATAATGAGTAATGTATCAGCCACCTTAGTGTAAACTACTAGAGATTGAAATGTTATGACACAATAAAAGTCTCTAAAATTCCCTTAGCTTAAATGTTAATGATACTTATATTTGCTACAAGTCTACCACTAAACCCAAAAATATAGTACCTCAATACTTGTAGGTAAATTAGTTTGTAGCTTTGCCTTTGACATTTTGCATTTAACTCTTATGTCATCCAAAAGATTTTATAGTATTAATGAAAACTGTATTTTTAAGACATAATATTTTAATTAATCTCTGAGTTATAGCCTAGGAGTGCCAACTATACTGATGAATGAGATCCATTAAAGAGAGAATGTAGGCCAGGTGTGGTGGCTCACACCTGTAATCCTAGCACTCTGGGAGGCCAAGGCGGGCGGACTGCTCTGCTTGAGGTCAGGAGTTCAAAACCAGCCTGAGCGAGACCTCATCTCTACTAAAAATAGAAAGAAATTAATTGACCAACTAAAAATATATATAGAAAAAATTAGCCGGGCATGGTGGCACATGCCTGTAGTCCCAGCTAGTCGGGAGGCTGAGGCAGTAGGATTGCTTGAGCCCAGGAGGTTGAGGTTGCTGTGAGCGAGGCTGATGCCATGGCACTCACTCTAGCCTGGGCAACGGAGTGAGACTCTGTCTCAAAAAAAAAAAAAAGAGAGAGAGAGAATGTAGGTTGAAAAGAGCAGGTTCACATGGTAGACCATAGCCAGGTCAAATAATGGTCCTAATGATGCAAACAAAATGTAACAAAGCATGTAACTATGGCCTAAGACAGTGAGAGGGGAATTTCTCCTCATGGGAATAGGTAGACTTTGAGTTCAAGTTTACAAACATATAGTTTCCTTGTTCTTCCAACTGGTTGTTTTCTCTTTTTCCATGGGGAGTTTTATTGCTATAATTCAGCAACCTGAGGAATTGGAGAGGAACTGAAGAACACCATCTGCTCATTTGCATTCTTATGTTGCCTTGGCAGGAATTATTTGCTGATTTGGAAGTAAACTAAAATGAAAGCCATATAAACTGAGTCCAAGGGTCACTTTTAACCATCTTCAAGCATAGATCAGACATTTTGACCTGGCGTAATTAATTTGGTGTGATTAACAAGATTAATAAAAAGGGCCTTGAGTTTATATTGGAAGTGGTAAAGCAAGGGAAGAGGAAATAAGTAGGAGATTTCTAGGAGTTTTACTTACTTTCATGGCCTTCAGAGGAAAACAAGCTGTGCACTGGGGCATTTTGGGATTATGCTGTTCAGGCAAAGTCTATTAGCACTGCTAGCGCTTCTAGTGGGTCAGTCAGTTCAGTCAGTGCTAATGGCTAGGGATGTACAGGTTAACATGGAGAAAAAGTAGGAAAGGGGTAAGGGTAGAACACCTGGCACTTTACTGACAGGGAAATGAAGGGTTGAAATCCTATATTGGCATAAGACATACTACATAACAGTCAGACTTTCTCTATGTCCTTCCCATCTATCCACCCCATAACTCTGGAGGCAAAGACTACCAGCCTGGTTATTTACCTCTCTGATACTCCAGTGCAATAGCTAGTCTCAGATGGGTCCCAGTAGTGGGCTCTCCCCTCCTAGGTCAGGCCCTGATTTAGTTCTATTCCCAGGTCTGCATCAGGTAGCTAATTATGAATTAGTAAGAATCAGAAAAATAACTAAATGGTTATCATTGTTGTAGTCAGGTCCGACTATATATATATAATTTATGTTGCCCAGCACAAAATGAAAATGAGATGTCCTTGTTTAAAATTAATAAAAATTTTAAGAGAGCAACAACAAAGCATTAAACCAACTTCAGTGGCCTTCAGAGCACAGACCTCTGAGCAACATGTCCCAATCCTGTGCCCACAAAGCCAGCCCTGGCTGTAGTCCAGGATAAAGTAACAATAGCACCTGCAATGTGGAGTCTCTGTGTGGGCTGTCCATTATGGCCACCTGGCACCATTTGTGGCCTGACAGTTGTTCTAGTTAATCATTAAAGAAAGTACCAGGTTTGGGAAGGAAAATTTAGGCCCATACCTCTGGCAGGAAGTCTAGCAACAGAAAATAAATCTAAGATGTCCCGGGAAGGTAGAGACACAGCCCTACATAGGAGAGGACAACCCCTGTACAAACCACAAAGACTTGAATATCTTCGGTTTTCCTGAATAGAAAAAAGCTTGTACCACCAGCTACCCAATTAATACTGCCCCAGATGTGGGCAGTCTACAGTGTTACAAGACAAACACCTGTCCCCAGGGGTCTGCCCATGCTGTAGGTCTGAGAGGTGGTATACATTTACAGTCTCAGCCCTGACTGAGAGAACCTATTCATGCCACTGAGGTGGCTAGTGCCACACCCCAGAGTGCCCCAGTAGAGCATGTATAAATGGGGGGACTCAGACCATGGTGCCTGATAAAGATTCACATCAGTATAAAATAGGACTAAGAGGAGCACAGCTCAAAGTAACACTAAAGTGATCCAGGCCTATTGCAGCCAAACAGAAAAGTATGGTAGCTAGTCTCCAAAATGTTTTCTGAAGATCCATAACTCTTGTTATTTCATGGCCTTATGTAGTACCTTCTCACACTGGGTATGTCCTAGCTAAATTATTTGCTTTAATTAACAGAATATAGTAGAAATGATAGATGTTTCCGTTTTTGTATTCTTGAGAACTCTGACCTGCCATCTCAAATTCCAGCTATATTAATAGAGCACTGGAGAGATTCCAAGACTACGTGGAGAATGAAAGAACCCTAACTATCCTGTTTCCCAGTCAAGCCTCTAGATTCCATTTTCAGTCACCAGATTCCAAGCCTAACCAGCAAATGAACCTCCCATTTAAGCCAGACAACCAATAAAATCATGGAGAAATGAAATAATTGTTATTTTAAGCCACTAACTTTGGGATGGTATGGTCCATAGCACTACATTACCAAAACAACCAATAACTGTATTAGCCAGGGTTCCATCACAAAAACAGAACCACCATGAAGATCACAAAGGGGAGAATTTACTTATTATAAGAGTTAGGATAGGGAAATAAAGCACTAAAGAAAGCACTTAAAAGATCAGAAAAAAATCTGGCAAGCCTATCTGCAGTACTGGAGTGTGTGTCTGGTGTTGGATGTTGGTATTTAGGCATGTCCAGGAACTACAATGGGACTATGAAGGGGGCTGCTGTAGAAGTCTGTGCAGGACTGTTGACTTTGCACAGCTAAATCTCTGTGGGTTTGTTACCAAGAGTCTTGTGGTGGACCTAGGACCACAAGGTCAGTCAGCAAGGTAAGCATTAAGAGTCAGACATGGAGAAGAGTAGAGCAAGGAGGCCAGCCCATCCACATCTGCTTCTCACTGCCTCTTACCACCTCACCTTCACACAGTTACGCTACTGTTTTACTTCTGCTGTCCAAATTTAATGCAAATTCTCTTTTTTGTTTGTGTTTTGTTTTGTTTTGTTTTAGAGACAGAGTTTTGCTCTGTCACCCAGGCTGGAGTACAGTGGTGTGATCATAGCTTACTACAACCTCGAATTCCTAGGCTCAAGCCATCCTTCTCGCTCAACCTCCTAAGTAGCTGGGACTATAGGTATGCACCGTCACACCTGGCTAATTTTTTTTATTTTTCATAGAGATGGGGTCTTGCTATGTTGCTCAGGCTGATCTCGAACTTCTAGCCTCTGGTGGTCCTCCCACCTTAGCCTCCCAAAGTGCTGGAATTACTGCCGTGAGCCACTGCACCCAGACACAAATTCTGTTTTGACCAACTCTAACTTAGAATCATATGGTTTCTGAGCGTTGTAGTTCCAATTTATCTAGGTTACCCAGACAAAGCCACTGCAACCATGTAAGTATGCAACTGTGACAATTGTGGGATAGCAAAGAAACTCCTTATGAGGTAGTGAATGGACCATGACCCCATCCTAATAATTGACAAGGCAGCGAGCTGAAAGCTATGAACTCCTGTGACCTGGCAGATTACTCACTCCACTTTGGCTGCATTGACTACAGAACTTCTGGCCCATCCCCATGAGGACGTGTGGAGGCATGTGGCACTATGTCCACATATGCACTTTAATCTGAATCTTGTTAATCTCTTCTGCTTATTTGCTGGTTCAGTAATGAGTACAAGCAAAACAATTTAAACTAAATCTAAGATGCTATTCTCACGAGTCTTCTAACAGATACATATTTTTAAGATTAAATAGAAGAGGAGATGCTGCCTGTCTCCCAAAAAAAAGGCTGAGAAGGACTTCTAAAGACAAATGAGAAAACCTGAGAGTATGAGGTCAAGGGATTAAAAGGAAAGAATATTGAAGAAGGAAGGAGCAATCAATTGTTTTGATTAATGCTGAAAATGGCCATTGAATTTAGCAACACAAAGTTATTAGTGATCTTAGTAAGAGCAATTTTGGTAAAGAAAGAATGGAGAGTGAGAAAATAAAGAAAAGTGTATACCCACAATTCTTTCAAGAATCTTGACTGCAGAGCACAGAGGAGTAGAAATTGGAAGAAGTAATATGTAGCCAAGAGAGATTTTATTTGTAGGACAATTATTACATTTTATTGTGCTATAAAACTATTTTGTATTTTAAACTCTGTATACATGAAACTGACAAAAATAAAAAAAATTAAAAGAAGTCTTAAGAAGTTTAAAAGAAGAATCACTGTTTTTTAATACTAGAACTGTTTCATCTCTCCAGGAAGAAATCCTATACCCTTTATGCAGTCACTTCCCATTCTCTGTCCCTTCGTCCAGCTTCTGATAAGGACTAACCTGCTTTTTGTAACCATAGATTTGCCTATTTTTGACATTTCACATGAATGTAATCATATAATATGTGGCCTTTTGCATCTAGCTTATTTCATTTAAAACAAGGTTTTTAAAAGTCCATCTACAATATAGCATGTATCAGTACTTCAGTCTTTTTTATGGATGAATAATCTTCCATATACAGATATACCACATTTTTTAATCCATTCATCAGATCATGGACATTGGGTTGTTTCCACTTCTTTAAGATCGTTGTGCTGATATAGAATTTTAGTTGACAGGGTTTTTTTTTTTTCTTTCATAACTTTATATACATCATTCCACTGCCTTTGTGCCTCCTTGGTTTCTAATGAGAAATTAGCTGTTAATGTTATCCCTTGTATGCGACAAGTCACTTCTCTCTTGCTGCTTTCTTTCTCTCTTTGTCTTTGGCTTTCAACAGCTTGATTATAATGTGTCTCAGTGTGGATCTCTTTGAATTTATCTTACTTGTGTTTTATTGAGATTCTTGGATGTTTAAATTCATATCTTTCACCAAATTTGGGACCCAAGTTTTGGAAAACTGTTCAGCTTTCTCTACTGTAGTTAAATAAATCCATACACTAAGAACCCTGAATTAAGCATTATAAAAGGTATCCATGCAATGAAAAAAATGTACCCCCTTAATAGTTTAGGGGAAAAAATACTTTTACACAAATGTCCAATGTAGCTTTACTCATAGTAGCCAAAAAAGCAGGAGGAAAAAAAATGTTTATCAACTGGTGAACGGATAAGCAAAGTGTAATAATATATGTAATCATAACAGTAGAATGCTAACTTCGACAATACACAGTAATGAACTATTGATACACGCAATAGTATGGATGATTCTCAAAAACATTATGCTGAACGAAAGGAGCCAGAAACTAAAGAATACATACTGTACAATTCCATTTATATGAAATTCTAGTATTTATAAATTTACCTATAATGGCAGAAATTAGATTAGTGATTGCCTGGGGCTGAAGATAGGGAGGAGGATTGACTAAAAAGGGAAACAAGGGAACTATTTGTGACCATAGTTATATCAGTACATAATTTTTCCAAACTTACAGAAATATATGCTTAAGTTGGATACATTTTTGGTATATAAATTATAGTTCAATAAAATTGATTTTCTAAAAAGATCATTCTGGCTGCCATGTGGAAATTAGATTTGTGGCAGACAAAGGTAGAAGTAGATACACTAAATAAAAGGTTATTGCAGAGATAATAGTAGTTTGGATTATGGTGTTAATCACAATGAGAATACTTAATGTGCATATAGCATTTATTACATGCCAAGCACTCTTCTGTGTACTTTACATGTATAGATTCATTTAATCCTCCTATAAATCCTATAAATTAGGTAAAATTATAACTATAAGGCACAAAAAGCTTAAGTAACTTATGGGAAAGCTGCTGGTGTGCCTTCAATCCACACACTTAGTCATTTTGCTCTATTGGATAGATTCAGAGCATATATTGAAGGTACAGTTTCCAAAACTTCGTGATGTGTAAGATAGGCTGTATAAGCTAAAGAGGAGAATCAAAGATTGTGATGCCATACTAAAATAAGGAAAATTGGAAAAGAATCACGTCTGCAGGTTGGAAGGAAAAGACTTCCATTATGTATCTGAAAGTGAAATCTTACTTTTTTGTGTGCTAAGCAAAGGAGAACTGTTTCTCAATAAAGCCTCTGAAGAAAACGAACTACTGATTTATTTGGGGAAGCATGGCATTTTGGGAATGGTGGAAACATTTAAGTGGGAGTGTGTAAAGATTGACTGACCACAGGATTGATGGCCACAAAGGTGTGGTCACTGGAGTGGGCTGTTTGGCTGGCTTTTAGAGGTCTGTGTCCTGGTAAGAAGCCTACACTGATCTATAGCGATAAGTAAAATCTGTTCTGCTGTTACTTTTTTACTACGACCAAATATCATTACATCTGTTCCTAAAGGAATAAGAATTTATTATCATCAATAAGGAGAGAAAATTTTAGAGTTCTATCTAGGACACATCATGTTTGAAGTGCTTATTTAGCTTTCCAAGTAAAGATGTAGATATTAGGTTACATCAGTCTGGAATTTTAGTTACACATCAAGTCTGAGAGTCATCAGCCTATAAATGGTATTTTTAAGCACAAGACTGGACAAGATCACCTTAGGGAGAGAATGCAACTATATAAAGCCCTGGGTGGAGAGACATCTCCAAACTTAGGAAGATACAACAAAAGTGTTTGAGAAGGATTGACCAGGAGGTACAAAAAAAAAATCTTAACTATTTTACAAGATATTTACAGAAAATATTCAACCATTTAAAGGTTAAAATTGACCCAACTTTACCTGACAACTCTGAGTATCCAATTACAAATAAACCATAAATAAAATATATTTATAAAAATTAAATTTTATTATTGAGTGCACACTTCATGCCTGGCATTACTTAAGCACTGGGTGAGAGAGATGAGTGAGAAAATTTCTCTCAAAATTGAATTCATCCTTCCATTAATTCTATAAAGAAATATTTAGCAAATATCTTGGAGGTACCTGATACGTGCTTAAGTAATGGGAATGTAACTTAAACAGACAGCCATACTAATGAAGTCCATTGGAAAAGACAGCCTATACCATTTTAGTGCAAATTATAGACTGCTGTGAGCACTTATGTCAGGGACAACTAACCTAATCTGAGGGTCCATAGAAAGTCTCCCCGAAGAAGTAAAATTTTAGCTAAAACTTAAGGAATGAGTAGGGTAGAAAATAGTGTCCAAGGCAAAAGGAACAGCATGTGCAAAAAGTTTGAGAGGAGAGCCTTGGACAGTTGAGAAACAGAAAGAGTAGTCTGATCGAAGTGAGAGATGAGGCTGAAGAATTAAGTATGTGGGCTGTGGTAGGGTAAAGGCCTTTCAAATCTCACTAAGGATTTAGGATTTATCATAAGGTAACTGGAAATAGCACCATAATGACTTGTTTTCAAAAGTTCACTATTGTAGATGTAATAACATATATATAATTAAAAATATCTGTGGATCACAGAGGAGGGAAAGATCAACTGGTCAGGTAGAATCCACAGAGAAGAAACATTTAAGTTGAACTCTGAAGAATGGGAGAGATTCCAGCAGGCAACAAAAGAGAAAGGACATTCCAGAAAGAGGGAATGGCAGGTGCAAAGGCACAACTATCTATTAATAAAAAGATTATTAATGCTGGGAGTAGCCTTAAACGACTAGAGCACAAAGTAGGGAGAACGCAGTGGAAAATAAGGGTAAGAGGTACAACTCTAACATTTGTATACAAATGGTACAATATGGTACAAGGATCATACATTTAAATATTTAAAAGTCACACATCATGCTAACAAACAAAATGTGTTCTCCTGTCTGCGATATCTTCATATTCAAAATATGGTGGATAAGAGGCTGTGGAGTGTCAGTAAACATGGTAAATTTACTCTTATACAGGCCTTTACTTATACATAACAGTCCAAGTTATTACTATGTCTTTATGGTAATTTAACCAGTTTTAAATAAAAGATCATGAACTTTATGACTAAGAAACTTATGTAACTCTTGCCAGATAATAATAATTAATTAATAGTTAACCTTCGGATTCTAGGACTATTTTTTTTTTATGATTCCAGTAATCACTGCACATCTAATATGAATAATAAGAGACAGATATAAGACTAGAAAGTTTCCTAACTCTTTTTTAAACGTAAAAATGAAAAACTGCCATGGAACGAAGTTAGCCCCGCTGGAATCTTATAGGGTCTTATATGGTATTTAAACAAATTCTTTTTTTCATTGTTGGGACGAGTCTCATTCTATTGCCTAGGCTAGAGTACCATGGCATCAGCGTCACTCAGAGCAACCTCAAACTCCTGGGCTCAAGCAATCCTGCTGTCTCAGCCTCTCGAGTAGCTGGGACTATAGGCATGTGCCACCATGCCCAGCTAAGTTTTTCTATATATTTTTAGTTGGCTGACTAATTTCTTTCTATTTTTTTAGTAGAGACGGGGTCTTGCTCTTACTCAGGCTGGTCTCGAACTCCTGACCTGGAGCGATCTGCCTGCCTTGGCCTCCCAGAGTGCTAGGATTACAGGTGTGAGCCACCGCGCCTGGTCTAAACAAATTCTTTACTATGCAAATTCACTTACTTAATGTTTTTTATACAAACTTCAATAATATCATTGTTTCTTTCATGATTTCTTTTGATTCTTTCTCAAATTCTCCCACATCCATCTCTTGTTTTCTTTCCTTTCTTATCATTCTAGTCCATCCACACCCGACTGACCACAATAACTTGAGGGCTGATGCTCTTGTCACCTAACACTCTACATCTATATTGGAGTGCATACACCTCATAATTTTTAACATGTCATACTTCTGCTTGAGTGCAGCCAATGGCTCCCTTTCCTACAGGATAAAATTCAAACTCCTCACTTTGGTACTTACGCCTTACCCCTATATGCCTCGCTTATCTACCTCTACCCCTTCCTCATGCTATTTCCCACAGTACAAAACTAGGTATACATTGTTTAGGCCTTAATTACAGTCACATCTTCCTAACTCTTCCCTGAGTCCAAATCCATTTTTCTCCCTGCTCTGAACACCAAATCACTAATTTTAACATTTGAATATATAACACACACACAAATATAGAAATATATATATGCATGTGTATTCTATATATATTTCCTATAAAGTTCCAGTGGCGCTAACTTCATTCAATGGAAATTTTTCACTTTTATATTTAATAAAGAGTTGGGAAACTTTCCGGTCTTATACTCATATCTAATTATAATATCAAGTATGCAGTGATTACCAGAATCATTAAAAAAAATTCAGAGCTGTAGATACAGAGAAATCTGAAGGAACTAAATTCCAGAAAAAAGAACACTCTTCCTAAAGGTATGGACACAATGATAGGGTCTCTTTTAGGTGGAGGGACTCTGCTGAGGTAAGAAAGCCAGCAGCACTTTTAACAACCATACATGCTGATGTGTTTGGATTGGAATCTATAGGAACCCCAAATGCAATGACTCTTCCCACCTACCAATTCTCCCCAAGAGACTTCCATTGAGCATGCAACAGTATAAACGGCTTGTGGCTAGGCTCGAAAACATCGTCCCATGATGCTTAGACCTCAAAATCCTTTAGAGGGAGAGGCCTATAATATACACAGAATAGATCTCACTCTCAAAAAATCTGAAACCAGAGGTGAATTGAAACTACCTAAAGCTGCAACTCAGCTCTCACTGAGCTTAACTCCTGCCTGACAAAAGTAAAGGGCACACCTTTTCTGAGAGAAACAATACTTATTCAAATCTCTGTAATTCTTTTAAACACAATTACATTTTAGCT
This sequence comes from Mirza zaza, assembly GCA_008750895.1. Lineage (NCBI taxonomy): Eukaryota > Metazoa > Chordata > Mammalia > Primates > Cheirogaleidae > Mirza > Mirza zaza. The sequence goes on from VSMD01032987.1 coordinate 10,718, forward strand.
TGTCATTTCTAAAATGTCAATGTCAATGCATAAAATAATAATATCGTGAGAAATATGAAGAACCAGGAAATGTGAAACATGATTAAGAGAAAAAATTATAAACATGTTAAAGAAATGAAGGAAAAATGGAGACTTTCAACAGAGAGAGGGGATCTTGAACAAGTCTCTCAAGGCACAGTTCACTTTTTATAAATAGTGTGAGAGGACAGGAGAGGTTAAAGTGGGACCTTACAATAAATTGGAAACATAGAAGAAACGGTTAAATTCCTAGACACATACAACCTACCAAGATTGAACCAGGGAGAAATCCAAAACTTGAATAAACCCATAACAAATAACAAGATAGAAGCAGTGATAAAACATCTCCCATCAAATAAAAACCAAAGACCTGATGACTTCACTGCTGAATTCTGCCAAGCATTCAAAGAAGAACTTATATTAATATCAATCCTAAACTATTTCAAAAAATTGAGGAAGAGGGAATATTCCCAAACTCATTCTATGAGGCCCATATCACTCTGATACCAAAACCAGACAAAGACACAACTAAAAAAGAAAACTATAGGCCAATATCTCTAGTGAACATACATGCAAAAATCCTCAGCAAAATGATAGCAAAACAAATTCAACAACAAATTAAAAGGACTATTCTCCATAATCAAGTAGGATTTGCCCCAGGGATGCAAGAATGGTTCAAAATGCACACATCAATCAATGTGATACACCATACCAACAAAACAAAGGACAAAAACCCTATGATCATTTCAATTGATGCTAAAAAGCATTTGATAAAATTAAACATTCCTTCATAATAAAAACTCTCAAAAAAACTAGAGATAGACAACTACTCAGTAGGTTGAGGCAGTAGGATAACTTGAGCCCAGGAGTTGGGGGTTGCAGTGAGCTCTGATGATGCCACCATACTCTAGCCCAGGTAACAGAGTGAGTGAGATGCTGTCTCAAAAAACAAACAAACAAACAAACAAATTAACGCTAAGCATAGAAGGAACTTACTTCAACATGATAAAAGTCATATAAGACAGTTCCACAGCTAGTATCATAGTGAACAGGGAAAAACTGAAAGGCTTTCCTCCAAGATCTGGAATGAGATAAGGATGTCCACTATCACCACAGTTATTCAACATAGTACTGGAAGTTCTAACTAGAGCAATCAGACAAGAGCAAGAAATTAAAGGCATCAAAATTGGAAAGGAAATATGCTTGTCTGCAGACAATATGATCCTTTTTTATTATTTCAGAATATTATGGGGGTACACATGTTTTGGTTACATAATTTACTTTTGTACAGTTTGAGTAAGAATTAGAGGTGTACTCTTCATGACAATATGATCTCATAGCTAGAGAAACCTAAATACAGAAAAACTATTAGAACTAATAAAAAATCAGTAAAGTTGCAGGATAAAAAATCAACATACAAAAATTAGTAGCATTTCTATATGTCAACAGTGAACAATTTGAAAAAGAAACCAAGAAAGTAATCTCATTTATAATAGCTACAAATAAAATAAAATACCTAGGAATCAACTTAATCAAAGAAGTGAAAAATCCTTATAATGAAAATTATAAAACATTAATGAAAAAAATTGAAGAGGACAAAAAAATGAAAAGATACTACATGCTCATGGATTGAAAAGATCGATATTGTTAAAATGTCCATACTGCCCAAAGCAACTTACACATTCAGTGCAATCTCCATCAAAATACCAACAACATTCTTCACAGAAATAGAGAAAGTAATCCTAAAATTTATATGGAACCAAAAAAACACAGAATAGCCAAATCCATCTTGAACAAGAAGAACAAAACTGCAAGGATCATATCACTTGACTTCAACTTATACTATAGAACTGTAGTAACCAACACAGCATGGTATTGGCATAAAAACAGACACATAGACCATTGGATAAAAACAGACACATAGACCATTGGAACAAAATAAAGAATTCAGAAATAAATTCACATATCTATAGTGAATTTATATTTGCTGAAACCCCCAGGAACATACTGTGGGGAAAAGATAGTCTCTTCAATAAATAGTGGTAGGAAAATTGGATATCCATATGCAGAAGAAGGCAACTAGGCCCTTATCTCGCACCATATACAAAAATCAAATCAAGATAGATTAAAGGCTTAAATCTAAGACCTGAAACTCTGAAACTACTAAAAGAAAACACAAAGGAAATGCTTCAGGTCTTTGGTCTGGACAAGGACTTCGTGTGTAATATCCCCAAAGCACAGGCAACTAAAGCTAAATTGGACAAATGAGATCATCACATCAAGCTAAAAGGGTCTGCACAGCAAAGGAAACAATCAATAAAGTGAAAAGACAACCCACAGAATGGGAGAAAATATTTTCAAACTACCTATTTGACCATGGATTAATAACTAAAATATATAAGGAACTCTAACAACAGGGAAAACACCAATAATCCCATTAAAAATGGGCAAAGGATCTGAATAGACATTTCTCAAAAGAAGACATACAAATGGCCAAAAATTATATGAAATAATGCTCAACATCATTAGTCATTGGAGAAATGCAAATCAAAACTACAATGAGATACCATCTCATCTCAGTTAAAATGGCTTTTATCAAAAAGACAGGCAATAACAAATGCTGGCAAGGATGTAAAGAAAGGGGAACTTTATACACTGTTGGTGGGAAGGTAATTAGTGCAACCATTATGGAGAACAGTATGGAGGTTCCACAAAAAACTAAAAATAGAACTACCATATGACCCAGCAATCCCACTGCTGGGTATATATCCAAAAGAAGGGAATTCAGTATATTGAAAAAATATCTGCACTGTCATGTTTATTACAGCATTATTCACAATAGCCAAGATTTGGAATCAACATAAGTATCCATCAATAGATGAATGGATAAAGAAATTGTGGTACATATGTGCAATGGAATATTATATAGCCATCAAAAGAATAAAATCCTGTCATTTGCAACAACATGGATGGAACTGGAGAACATTATGTTAAGTGAAATAAGCCAAGCACATAAAGACAAATCTCACATGTTCTAACTCATTTGTGGGAGCTAAATATTAAAAAACAATTGATCTCATGGAGACAAAGTGTAGAATGATGGTTACCAGAGGATGGAAAAGCTAGTGGGGAGAAAGGATAAAGTGGGCATGGTTAATGAGTGCGAAAATATAGTTAGATAGATTGATAGAATGAACAATACTTGATAGCACAACAAAGTGACCATAATCAACATTAAGTTAGGGTATACTGTCAGATAACTAAAAGAGTAGAATTGGAATGTTCCTAATACAAAGAAATGATAAGTGCCTGAGGAGATGGATACCCCAATTACCCTGATTTGATTAATTCACATTGTATGCCTGTATTAAAAATTACATGTTCCCTATAAATATATACAACCATTATCGATCCATAATAATTTAAAAAAATGTTTTAAAGTGTGGCCTTAGGCTATATCCACTCCAGTCGCCTCAAGAGTTGGCAATTTCTGTTGACAACCCCTTAGCAAGATATCAGCATTATAGAAGTGGATGCGGTAATGATAAAACTCACCTCTAATGACTCTGAGGACAGCGGTAGTGATAAAACTCTGATGACTCTGAGGACAAAGTAGATCAAAGAGAGGAAGGATTTAGCTTATACTATCTCAGATGTGCTCCTGTAAGACATATCCAGAATCTTTCAGAGAAAACTGGGCAAAACTTTAAGAAGGACTGAAAAAAAAATTTAAATTTGAGTCATTATCATTAATATAATTATATTTATATATAGGTCCAAAGAAACCTGTGACATATATGTATGCTTATAGCTGGGAAACATCATCTTACTCTTGCTAAATATTACCTTCCACTTGCTACACATAAAGCCCAATAAAGAAGAAATCACCATTGGGACTCTGTTGAACTTACACTCTGATATACATTAGACAGACAATTGTGAAAGCTGATATCATGGGAAACATATTGAAAAATAGGCAGAATAAGGTATCCCCTGACAGCAGAAAACTTCTTGATATCTGCTTCCTGATGACAAAATAAGTAACTCATTTCCCACCATGAAGTTCTCAATCTACCTCCATATATACTAATATGCTTTGTCTTCTCACCTATTCCAGATGTTCCAAGGTAACTCCCATAATGGTCGCTTTTTTGCTCCATATCATCAAATTTTGTCTTTCCACTGGATCATTCCTATCATTATAGTTCCTATGATAGCTCTCATCTCTCTTAGCTCTTGCCCATTTCTGTTCCCCTTCCCAGAAAAACTCCTTGAAAATACTTGTCTACAGTCACTATTCCTCTTGATCACCATTAATTCTCTCCTAGATCTGTTCCTATCAGGCTTGTTCTTATCAAGTTTGCTAATGATCTCTATCTTGTCAATGCCAATTATCAGTTATTATCTGATTTCTCAATAGGATTGACTCCTCCTCAGTCCTTCTACTCCAAGCCTGCCCCATCTCAACAATGATACCATTATACATTCAAGCCTAGAGTCAAAAATATAAGAAGTATTCTTGAGTTATCTCTTTTCCTCACACCCTGCACCAAATCCAGTCCTATTAATTAACACTACCTCCAAAGTGCACTCAGGAACTATTTCTCACCTTTTCCATTATATAACTGCAGTCCAAGCCACGATTACTTTTCATGTGCATGACAAAAGAGTTTCCTAACTGATTTTTCTGCCTCAGTTCTTGGCCCTCTGCCACCTTTTCTTCCCAAGGTTATTATCCTGAAGCCTAAATCAAGTTATATTATTATCCTATTTAAAAGCATTCTAATGGCTTCCTGTCACACACAAAATAAAATCCACCTTCTTTTCATGACTTTCAAAGCTCTATGTAGTTCAGCCTCTGCCTATCCTCCTTCTGTCCTCCCTTCCCTCTATTCTTTCCCTCCTGCATCGTGTTTCAGCCACAGTGGCCATCACTCTTTCACTGGAGTATGAAAGCTCGTTTTTTTCTCAGGGACCTTGTACTTGCTGCTTTTCTGCTTGGAATATTCTTTTCCCAGATAGTCCCACTACTAACACTTTCTCATCATTCAAGCCTCAACTCAAATATTACCTCCTGATAGAGGCCTCAATGTTTATTACCTACACTAGGATATAACCACCTCGAAGGCAGAGACTATCTAATTCGCATATTACTGTATTTCCAATGCCTAGAATAGTGAATCATACAGGCATTAGAAAAATACTTGTTCATGAACTTCAACTCCTTTTGAATGTTTAGAACATTCATTCAAATACTTACAATTATGAAGGCCAACAACAAGGAAAACAAGAATTGAGAGAGAAGAAATTATAAAGGATAGGTTTTTGGAGATGGAAAGTAACCCTAGTTACAAGGTCTGAGAGGTAAGATAGAATGCAGAACACAGTTGGCCAAAAATATAAACACTGATTATTTAATACAATAAAAATAAAGTCTCGTGGGTTTAAATATATAAAATTAAAATTTATGAATTGGAAAGGAGGATTAGAATTTAAGTTTTCGAAGACCCTTGTTTAATTTTAAAATACGGTCATGTGGCAGGGATACATTCTGAGAACTGCATCATTAGGCAGTTTTGCCATTGAGCAAACATAGTAGAGTGTACTTACATAAGCCTAGATGATATGGCCTACTGCACACTTAGGCTATATGACAAAGCCTATTGCTCCTAGGCTACAAACCCTTACTACGTTAATTACTAGTGTTATATCCCCACTGAGATCATAAGCACCTTGAAGAAGTAAGGTCTATAATTTAATCAATGTTATATAATACTGCCTATCAGAGTGACTGACATATCACAAGTGTCCGTTAAGGTCACTGAATGAATGAATGAATGAATGAACAGATTAATAAATGAAGAGGATAAAAAGAATATTCATAAACACAGGGCATGAATATTGGTCATAAATAGAATGACATTTCAAAGGTGTTGGTATAAAAGCAGCAGCAAAGAAAGAATAGCTGGCCGGGTACAGTGGCTCTCACCTGTAATCCTAGCACTCTGGGAGGCTGAGGCAAGAGGATTGCTTGAGCTCAGGAGTTCGAGACCAGCCTGAGCAAGAGCAAGACCCCCATCTCTACTAAAAAATAGAAAAAAATTAGCCAAACAACTAAAAATAGAAAAAATTATCTGAGCATGGTGGTGCATGCCTATAGTCCCAGCTACCTAGGTGGCTGAGGCAGGAGGATTGCTTGAGCCCAGGAGTTTGAGGTTTCTATGAGCTAGGCTGATGCCACAGCACTTTAGCCCAGGCAAGAGAGCGAGACTCTGTCTCAAAAAGAAAAAGAAAAAAGAAAGAAGAGCTGATAAAGAGAATTCTGAGGGAGTATCTACATTGAAATAAAGCTGCCAATTCATTGTATTTATCAAAATTGTGTAACAGCTAATTCCAGCATAATCTCTATAAGAATTAACCGTGACATCTAAGAATGCTTGTACTGGAGCATGAGTGAGTGCATTTAATTGTGTTGTCTTACAGATCTCAGTATACTATATCAGATGAGCTCTTAACATTTCCTCCTTTAGATCTCACATTATGAAGAATGGCATTTATTTTTAATTCATTTTTGTCTGAGTCTTTGTATAACTATATAAAAACTGATTTGCTACTACCCCAACACCTGTACCCTTCCAATATTACATGTTTTCATGAAGCATTTGGAAAAACATCTTTCACAGGAAGAGGCAGCAGGAAAAGAATAAAGAAATCAGTTTTAGTAAAGCTCACTTAAAGAAACTTGGTTAGAGATTAAGTTTCTAGAATTTTGTATCAATATTATTTTTACTCCTGTCCATTTAGATTTCAGATCCAATTTAAGAATGACTTACTGAAAGGTTTTTCTGTTCTCAAAATTATAAAAAATAAACCATTAAATTCTGAAAAACTTGTATTAAATCTAAGTTTTTAAGGCAAAACAGCCAAAAGAAAATTCAATCATTCAGCCTAAAATTGAAACAAGATAGAAATTCTATTGACTCATACAAAATTGATCATAGCAATCCACATTCTCTTGAATCTGCTACTGACAACTATGAATATATAATAGAAACCAAAAAAATAATCTACTTTCAAAATAATTTTTAAGATTGATACTCGCTGATTACCTTTTTGAAAAGTATTGTATGTCACATATGCTTTAAAAACACAGACTCTAAAACTGTAATGCCTGAGTTTAAATCCCAGAGTTGCTCCTTCCTGAAAGTGTAACCTAGGACAAATTAACTTCTCTATGCCTCAGCTTTCTAAAGAATGGCCTGCCCCAAAAACTTTTTTTTGTTTGTTTGTTTTTTTGTTTTTTTTTTTTTTTTTGAGACAGAGTCTCACTTTATTGCCCAGGCTAGAGTGAGTGCCATGGCGTCAGCCTAGCTCACAGCAACCTCAAACTCCTGGGCTCAAGCAATCCTGCTGCCTCAGCCTCCCAAGTAGCTGGGACTACAGGCATGTGCCACCATGCCCGGCTAATTTTTTCTATATATATTTTAGTTGGCCAATTAATTTCTTTCTGTTTATAGTAGAGATGGGGTCTTGCTCTTGCTCAGGCTGGTCTCGAACTCCTGAGTTCAAACGATCCGCCCACCTCGGCCTCCCAGAGAGCTAGGATTACAGGCTTGAGCCATCGCGCCCGGCCCCAAAACTTTTTTGATTCCCTTTATCATATAGAAACCATTTCATACCTTTTTGCTCCCTAGCACTGTGTCTATAACTCTCTTATAGAACTTTTCTTATTCTACCTTCTATTTTAATCTTTTTAATTTTTTTTATTTCAGCATATTACGGGTGTACAAATGTTTAAGTTACATATATTGCCTTTGCCCCACCCGAGTCAGAGCTTCAAGCGTGTCCATCCCACATACTGCGCGCACTGCACCCACTAGGTTTGTATATACCCATCCCCTCCTCCCTCCTCCCATCTGCCTGACACCCAATGAATGTTATTACTATATGTGCACTTAAGTGTTGATCAGTTAATATCAATTTGATGGTATTTTAATCTTTTTTATTCTAATCTAACCCATGCAACAAGTATTCAAGTTCTTTGGAGGCAGTTCTGGTGTTTTACTCATTTCTACACTCTCTAAAGATCAGTGCAGTGGGCCTGGCACATAGAAACACCGACATTTTTTTCATATGAATTAAAAGGAATAAGGAAAAGTAAGGAATACAGTATGGACCTGCACTTACAATAGGTGCTTTCACACATGTTACTTCATTTAACCTTTACAACATTTCTTCTAGACAATTATTACTGTCCTCGTTTAGCAGTTAAGGAAATTGACATTGAGGGAAGTTAAACTCAGAAAAAAATATCTTCCTTCAAAGGAGTTTATGATCTAATAGGGAGATATACTATGTACAAATGCAATACAGGTAATACATAAATATAATGCTTCAAACAAGTTCAAGGAAAGATTACATCTAGTGTGGATGATTCGGGAAGATTTTATGGGTGAGGCGGCACCTAAGCTGGATCATCAAGGATAGGATATTGTCAAATGATGATAATTAATCAAAGAGCATTTTAAAAAGCTTACATTAATAGTTTCACTCAGACAGTTTCTCCTCTAGTCTTTCCCAGGCAGGCTCAGGGACTCCTCATTCCCCAGTTAAACACCAGAAGACTACCTTTAAAAGTTTTACAAAATAAGCCAATGAAAACATGGAATTTAATTGGCAAAAATTTATAGCAAGCTTCGTATTCATAATATGATACACAATGTTTAATAATAACGGATAATATTTCTTGAGTGTTTATTAGGTGTTAGAAGTCTTAAATGTTACATTCAACTTAGGGCATTAAAAGGAAAAAAAGAAGTCTTGTATGAAGTGCTTTCAATAGATTATCTCATTTAATTCTTCCAACATCCTGTAATTATACTGCTATTACAGAAAAGAAACAAGGCCTAAAAAGAGACATACAACTTACAAAGAATCATGTGATTACTAAGCGACAAGGCAAGAATAAGGTTTAGATTCATCTGACCCCAGAGCCAACCCACAATGCTATACGTACAACTATTTCAAGGTAAGGAACATTTGTGTTGAATCCAAAAAGAAATCATAATTGAAGCATAATAAGTTTTCAAGTTACACAAAGACTGAAAGCATTCAATGCTATTTAAAAGCTAAAATAAACAAGTAGTTATTGCAGAAGGTAATAAAAAAAACAATTCTCTTTGATCCGTAGCTGTTGTTTGTATCACTCCCATCTAAAGAAGGAAATATGTACCCTTACTTCACTGCCACTCCTACTCTAGTCCCTTTATTCTTTCTTCATTTAAATAGGCTTTTTCATCTGCTCTTTCCTGGTGCTTTTAATTTCAGTTCCTGCGTCCATAGAGTGTTTCTCTCTAATTAGATCCCAGGACTTAGAACTCTAATACTATTTGATGGTGATGATGATGACAATGATAACCTCCCACCACTATGGTGACAACTACACAATCTATTCATAAAAGAATGGCTCAGTTCAGTGAATACTTAATGCCTTACCTGTCTTAGAAAGTATGATAAATGTGTTCAGCATAATCCCCATAACTACCTAACAACTGAATCTTTAGAATGAGTAGGATAAGGAAGTTAACCAAGGTATTTTAAAAATTTACTATATTATACATATGCAAATATTTTGGTCTTGATTCAAATTCCTGAGTTAAGCAGATGCATAAATACCCTCCCTATATTTCCAAGAGGTTTAATGTAACGTGCAAAAATGGGGTTCGTTGTGAATGTTATTCTGTTCTTAGCCTTGCATCTCTTGCCTAGAGTGAAGAGCTCAATGGTGAGTTTGAGTAATAACGGCTATGATGGCATTGTCATTGCAATTAACCCCAGTGTACCAGAAGATGAAAAACTTATTCAAAACATAAAGGTAAGAGAAAGTTTTATTATCCATATATTTTTATTTCACTAAGTATTTTCAGTTCATGTTGCCTAGGTACATATACTCACACAGAGTTATAACTTTCCAAAATTGTTTGACAGTATTCATTATGTATACAGCATTTATCTAAACTATCAAGATTAATATCTGCTTAGTTGAAGAATATTTTGATTATATATTAATACTATTAGGCCTCCCACTAATGAATTATTAAAGGTCTAAACTACTAATATTTTTTCAACTAGATAAGCTAACAGAAATACTTTAGAATGAATGGAAAATTATTCTCAAATTTTATCTTTTAAAGTTACTTTTATAAAGTTCAAATTACTAATCTACATTTAAGCCCTAGGGGTTCATTATCTGATACAATTTTTCAGTTGTTCATATTTATTCAACTCTGGAAAATTTTAAAAATTACATGTGTTTTATATTAAAGAATATATTACATATTTAAAGTTGATTTATCTTCCTAATTTTATTTATATTAGTCAGTATAATAAAATACACCTAATATACAGCACTTTAATATATACTATCTTCTTTAATCCTCCCAATATCCCTGTGAGGTGATCAAGAACAGGGTATTATGAAGGAAGTTAAATGATTTGTATGGTCTTACTATAAGTAGCAAAACTGGGATCTCAAGCCAATAAGACCTATATATTTTTATTTTAATTAATTCTTGGTAAAACTTTGCCTTTTATGAACACATTCCATATAAGAAGATAACTCAAAATAAATCTAACAAAATTTTTTTCAACTAATGTCAAGTATAATAATCTACCAAACTTTAAACTCCCAATTTATCTAAACAACTCATAAGCACCTCTGACTAAACAAGCAACTTGCCCACAACAGAGTCTCAGTCTCAATCACCTTTATAACTCACCGGGCATCCTCATTCCCATCTCCAACCCATAATGCTGATTGCAGGCCTGGACAGGTAAAAAATAGAAAGTTGATTTTTGAGCATATGAAACTGAGGAGTTCATAAACTGAAGAGATGTAGTAAAATTCAACCTGTTTTACAGTTAGTCTTTGCCGCAATGTTTGGGGAAAGGAAGCTTAGATTTACTTCTTCTAGTTCGTGTGTGTGTATGTGTGTGTGTGTGTGTGTGTGTGTATATATATATACACACACACACATATATAGTTTGTGTGTGTATATATATCTTTACGTTCATTTCACTATGAAATTGTTACCACAAGGTATTTTTAATTTTGTCAGGAAATGGTAACTGAAGCTTCTACTTACCTGTTTCATGCCACCCAACGAAGAGCTTATTTCAGGAATGTAAAGATTTTAATTCCAATGACCTGGAAGTCAAAATCTGAGTACTTAATGCCAAAACAAGAATCATATGACCAGGTAGGTTATTTAATCTAGCTCCTAAACTACTTCGTTCTTCCTGTGCCCTTAAAAATAAATACTTGTAATTTTTTTAGTAATTCCTAATCACTAATTGAGTAATTAAATCAATAGTATAACTTTTCATAATATATATAGAAAAAGTTCTTGTTTCTAAAATCCCTTGTTTCTATTGCTCTTGGAATTTGTTTTTGTTCATTTGTTCATTTGCTATTTTAGGCAGATGTCATAATTGCTAATCCTTATCTGAAATACGGAGATGATCCCTATACACTTCAATATGGACAATGTGGAGAAAAAGGACAATATATACATTTTACCCCAAACTTCTTGCTGACTAATAATTTGCCTATGTATGGGCCCCGAGGTAGGAATATCTATTTTATATTCTGCTTTTATTTCCACTGGAAAAAAAAATAACACTGTGATTAATGGTATTTTAAAGATTTAAGAATAGAAAAATAGGTATTAAGTATTACCTTTATTTGGAAATATGCTAATTATGTTCAACCTAATTATATTTATTTTTGTGCATGTGTGTTTAATAATAAAATGAGTCACTTATTGGCACTAACCCATTTCAACTTTTTTGGCCTAATGAAAGACATTGATATCTGGAGTTCCTTGACTCAGTTAGGTTGGGGAGATGGGGCAGGGAGACTTAAAATATAAGGAAACTGTCTTCAAATATTGTAAGTATAAATTTTTGAGTTGCAATATTCTCTTATAGGCAGAGTATTTGTCCATGAGTGGGCCCATCTCCGGTGGGGAGTATTTGATGAGTATAACATGGACCGGCCATTCTATATTTCTGAGAAGAACACTATTGAAGCAACAAGGTATCATTGTACTGAACCAATCTGTTTTCAAAACTTTTCACTCATGCCTCTTTAATTTTCTGTACTAGGCTAACAAAGGCTATCTCAAGTGGTTGAATATCCATACAGTTAATTGCAATATCCAACCTACCCTATTGTGTCCAATTAATTCTGGGGATTCCACAAAAATCAATCAGGAATTGGAAATCATTTCAATATTCACAGGGATGGTACTAAAATATGTTAAGGGCAGAGGAGAAAGGAAAAAGCTGTAGCCTAAACTCCAAGATATCTGAGATATCTCTTTTGTTCTGCTTAATTCATAACTTTTTAATGTAAATCTGTTTCACTGAAATCAGTAAAGCTGCTAGACCTTCATGGTAAATATATATTACACTTTTTATATAATCTTGATCTTAAAGAAAAAGTATTTCTGAAAAGGATAAGTGAGTAAATTGATTTTTTAAGAAATATAATTCCGGGTGGATACAGACAGGTCCTATTTATGAATAGATGAGATGTTTAAACCTCTAAGTTAAAAATACCAAGCACATGGAATATTTAGAGACTGTGGAAGCAACAATGTAGCAAGAAATAAGTCTTTGAGATAAAAAAACGTTTTAGAGCAAAGAGAGCTGATAGAAAGATGCATCTCCCCATCTCCTTTGTGTTGTTTGCTTGAGCCTTGGGTCTTTCACACAGATTGGGCTGTCAGCCTGGGATATTTATTCCTCCCACCCTCATCCCACACAACCCCTCCCTAACCCAATAACACCTGTTCATCTTCCAAGACTCAGTTTAAATATTTCTTCCCTAAATGTCTTTTCTCTCCCTCCATTTGGGGCTAGATAGACTTGGGAGTGCTCCCACAGCAACATGTGTGGGCTCTTCTCACACTTAAAGCACTGGGCAGCAACTGTCTATGTAACTTTATTTTCTCCACTAGAATTTAAGATTCTTGAGGACAGTGATATTTTTTAACCCCTTGGCCTTGGGGCTGGCATAAATTAAAAGCTAAACAAAGGATGTATCAAACAAAAATTTTTAATAAATTAATAGAAAATGAATGAATTTCCTTATAATTGGTCTTAAAAAGAAATATATTAGTAAAGACAAGTATGTAAGCATTTACTGAGCTCCTATTGTGCGCCAAGTACTTTGAGGCAGTGAAGTTTCATCATATATAAGTTTAACTTTCACGCTTACTCTGGAACTAAATCTCTTGGAAGATGTAACTCACTGTCTCCCTTAATCCTTGCAATACAAAAAAAATTTATTAAAGTAGATTAATGTTGTAAAGTTTAATGTTAACACAGAATGGAAGTAAATCCTGAATATAAACACAAACTCTTTTAAATCTTTTACTCATACTCTGTCCCCCATTCCCTGCCAGGGACTTGACAAATCATATTTACCCAAAGACCAAATGATTTTAATGCACAAGCATTTCCATGCAGGGTTTATTTTTATTTCTTCCTTTGGCCTAACTAAGTGGTTCTCAAAATGTAAATTGCAAAATGCCGTAAATATAAAACTGTGTATAGAACATACGGAAATTTAAGAGGATTGTAAGCATAATGTTGACTCTTACTTCCCTGCCAAGAAGCAATTCCTCTGTATCTCTTAACTCATTTGATCTTCACAACATCCCTGTGAGTTAGATACTATCATTTTTAGCTCAAAGTCACAAGGATAATAGATTTATTGATCACACTAGTGAGCAATGAATGTCTAAAAAACATAAACTGACAACTTTGTTCTTATTGAAATCTATGGTAAGTAGAAGTAGAACATTATGCCTACTTCTGTCAAAATGTTAACGCTTATTACATGATGTATAGCAGTTGAGGGTGAGGGAAAGATTTTAGGATGATGGTCTTTATTCATGATTTGCCTAGTCTTCATATATATGTATATATGTGTGATCTAATTCTTTCATCATAGATGTTCCACTCATATTACTGGTACTAATGTGGTTTTCAAGGAATGCAGTGGGGGCAGCTGTATAACAAGGCCATGCCGACGTGACTCACAGACAGGGCTGTATGAAGCAAAATGTACATTTATCCCAAACAAGTCCCAGACTGCAAAGGAATCCATAATGTTTATGCAAAATCTAGAGTCTGTAAGTACCTTCTATTTTGAGATTCTGTAAGTACCAAAGGGAACCCTTAGGAAAAAATTAATTAGGGAAGCTAGATTTTCTATTATGAAAGTATGTGTACCAATAGAAAGGAAGGAAATTACTCAGGCAATTAATTAAAGGCCATTTTCTCCAGTCCATGTCAGGGTATGTCTGGATATTATCCCATCCTTTCTTGTTAACCTATCTTTCCTTTAGATGTGTAGCACTGTACCTTTCTCATTAGAGTCAAACAATAAACTCTTAGAACATCCCTTCCCCCATTGATTTCTGTGGACTTGTATATAGAGCTACAATCTTACTTTTAATTCCTTTCCTAAGTGTTAGCCATACTACTTTTCTAAAGTAATTTATAATGTGGCTTTGGAAAGGACTGACATTCTAGATTTTCCATTATCTTAACACTACAGCACACCAAGCTACTGCAAAGTGATATTGTGAAAACACATACGACTGTCTCCACACAACAAACTTAAGGAAAAAATTCACAAGTACCAATGTGTCTAGCCAATTAAATAATAACAACACAGTAAATGCTCCAAAGCTAATGTTTGACCTGAAATATCTAGTTTAAATATATTAATATAAACCTCAGTGAATAAGAACAAGTACCTTGAAGTCAGATAGACTTGAAATTGAAAATTTGCCTGTCATTTTCAAGCTTTATCACTGTGAGCAAACTGCTAAATCTGAAATTTAGTTCTCTTACCTTTTAAATGGAAATTATGATACCTACTTCACATTGTCATTGGTGTTAGGTTTACAAGAGCTAATATAAAGTATTACCACAGTATTCAGCCAAAGTGAGTACAAAATAAACTTTAAATTTTTAATTTTTGGGCCGGGCGCGGTGGCTTAAGCCTGTAATCCTAGCTCTCTGGGAGGCCGAGGTGGGCGGATCGTTTGAGCTCAGGAGTTCGAGACCAGCCTGAGCAAGAGCGAGACCCCATCTCTAGTATAAATAGAAAGAAATTAATTGGCCAACTAATATATATAGAAAAAATTAGCCGGGCATGGTGGTGCATGCCTGTAGTCCCAGCTACTTGGGAGGCTGAGGCAGCAGGATTGCTTGAGCCCAGGAGTTTGAGGTTGCTGTGAGCTAGGCTGACGCCATGGCACTCACTCTAGCCTGGGCAATAAAGTGAGACTCTGT
>VSMD01032989.1:0-10251 GCA_008750895.1 Mirza zaza
ACAGAGTCTCACTTTATTGCCCAGGCTAGAGTGAGTGCCGTGGCATCAGCCTAGCTCACAGCAACCTCAAACTCCTGGGCTCAAGCAATCCTGCTGCCTCAGCCTCCCAAGTAGCTGGGACTACAGGCATGTGCCACCATGCCCGGCTAATTTTTTCTATATATATCAGTTGGCCAATTAATTTCTTTCTATTTAGAGTAGAGATGGGGTCTCGCTCTTGCTCAGGCTGGTCTCGAACTCCTGAGCTCAAATGATCCGCCCACCTCGGCCTCCCAGAGAGCTAGGATTACAGGCGTGAGCCACCGCGCCCGGCCAGACAATGGTACTTTAAAACAAGGGTCTCCCATCCTCCTCATTTGCTAGCAAATTAATAAACTTTTTTCTTTCCTTCTCCTAAAACCATTTGTAGTCTATTCTTTTTCTTTTCTTTTTTTTTGAGACAGAGTCTTTCTCTTTTGCCCAGACTAGAATGCCATGGTGTCAGTCTAGCTCACAGCAACCTCAAACTCCTGGCCTTAAGCAATCCTTCTGCCTCAGCCTCCCAAGTAGCTGGGACTACAGGCATGCACCACCATGCCTGGCTCATTTTTTCTATATATTTTTAGTTGTCCAGCTAATTTCTTTCTATTTTTAGTAGAGATGGTTTCTCACTCTTGCTCAGGCTGGTCTCAAACCCCAGAATTCAAGCGAACCTCCCACCTCGGCCTTCCAGAGTGCTAGGATTATAGGCAGGAGTTACCGCGCCCCCGGCCCAGGAATTTTCTTAGTTAAAAAGAAAAATACAACTACATCTCCAGCACCTAGAACAGGCCTGGCACTCCAAGGGCTCAATAAATATTTGTTGAATGAATTAACGAAGTATATAAACAACTACAATAAACACGTGCTTATAAAAAAAGACATCCAATATTAACGGTGGTTTCTTTGGAGGGGTGAATTTATCACAGGTAATTGAGTATTTTTTTGCTTTGTGTTTTCTGTCTCTTAAGTTTTCTGCATCAAGCATGCATTATTAATTTTTAAATTGGCCAGGCCACACTGACCAGGTAAGATTAATATTTTACAGGCTTAAGTCTTATCCTTGAGTTTGTGGGTTCCAACATTTTATCAATTATTTGGACCAGATCCTTGGGAACTGCTTCAGTCTACCCAGGTATATAGAATACCAATATGATATTTTAATTATTGGGATATGTAAATCCCTATTGTCTAGAATATTCCTCCCCATTACCCAGGGCTTCCACTTTTACAGAATCATGGTAGTGGAGTCAGTCATCAGCAGTCTGGTCAACATATAATCATACAAGGGGTGTGGAGAGTTTTGTGGGATATTTCGTTCAAGTTAGGTAAGAGACTAGAGAATTTTGCTGGATCCAGATTTCCAGTGACCAAGACACTCATATCCCTTGGACACTAGTGAATAAACACTGAAAAATTCTGATGAAAAGGATCCTTTTTCTGGGCTCTGGGTGAACTGTTAACATATAATGGGCATGCTAATTTAAATGTTTCTCTTGAATCAATTATATTTTGGATTAACGTCTCCATGATGGGAGTTGACAGGCATCCTAGCCCCTTTGGCAAACCATGTATAAGTCACCTCTTTTTTTTTTTTTTTTTTTTTGAGACAGAGTCTCACTTTATTGCCCAGGCTAGAGTGAGTGCGGTGGCATCAGCCTAGCTCACAGCAACCTCAAACTCCTGGGCTCAAGCAATCCTGCTGCCTCAGCCTCCCAAATAGCTGGGACTACAGGCATGTGCCACCATGCCCGGCTAATTTTTTTTTTCTATAGGTATTAGTTGGCCAATTAATTTCTTTCTATTTATAGTAGAGATGGGGTCTCGCTCTTGCTCAGGCTGGTCTCGAACTCCTGAGCTCTAAACAATCCGCCCACCTCGGCCTCCCAGAGAGCTAGGATTACAGGCGTGAGCCACCTCGCCCAGCCTAAATTTTGTATTTCAATAGGTAATATATTCACAGTCAAAATTCAAACGGCATAAGGCTTATAGCAAAAAGCTCCCTCCCATCCTTGCTCCCCTTCCTAGAAATAACAGACATCATCAGTTTCCTATATATCATTCCCAGAAGATACAAACACACATATGCACACACACATACGCACACATACACTTTTCATCCTATATGTACATTACTTTATACAGTGTTCACCTTGCTTTTTTCACCAAGAATCCATCTTGGAAGTAATTTTTTTTTTTTCAGTATATAAAGAGCCTCTTCATTTTTTGTTTTTAACACTTGCATAATATGCCACTGAATGAATGTGCCCTTTCCTTTTTTAATTAGTCTCCTACTAAAGGACATTAAGATTGTTTCCAAACTTTCACTATTATAAACAATGCTCCATGTTTATCCTACAGTTCCTAATCATTTTGTGTATAGGCAATATATTTTAGGATAAATTCCTAGCAGTGTAATTACTACTTCAAAGTTATGTGCATTTAAAATTTTTCTTTTTTTTTCACCCGGAGCCATGCCCAAGAAGCCTTGAGCAAGTGGACTCCTCATTTTAGATTTTTGACAAATATTGATTATACTGTCAAACTGTCTCTCTTAGAAATTGTATGAGAGCTTCATTGAGTATTAACAACTTATTAGATAGGCACAAACACTGTGCCTATCTGATTATGAAAATAGATATGGCAGAAGAGTTTTAAGCTACATTTTCCTCATGTTGAGTGAGGTTGAGCATCATTTCATGTTTATTTCCTTTTTATACATTATTTATAGCCATTGCTCATTTTTCTGTTGGGTTTATTTGCAGGAACATTTTATAAGAAAAATTAGCCCTTTCCTGTGATATGAGTTGCAAAT
The DNA here is from genome assembly GCA_008750895.1 of Mirza zaza. Taxonomy (NCBI): domain Eukaryota; kingdom Metazoa; phylum Chordata; class Mammalia; order Primates; family Cheirogaleidae; genus Mirza; species Mirza zaza. The sequence goes on from VSMD01032989.1 coordinate 2,834, forward strand.
ATTTTATAGCGAACTGGCATATTTCTTTCATGTTCCATCAGTTTCTTTGCCTTGACAGCACAAACTCTGGAACCAGACAGCTTGGATTTGAGTCCTGGCTCTGCCGCTTCGACCTGTTGTGTGACCTGGCACTGTTGCAGCAAGTGTTACAGAGCAGGTGGTCTGGAGGACAAACCGAGCAGCACATAAGTCCGAGTCAAAGTTTATTTGCCAGCAGGCTCAGAGAGGTCTCGCCACCAAATTCTGAGCCCCGTCTACCCGATTTTTCCCACTTTTATTAAGTTGGGGTGGGCCAAGGGGTGGGGTCTCAGATGGCTAAGGTAATAGGTTAGTATTATGCTGATGCACCAGGTAATAGATTAGTTGATGGGCCAGGTAATAGGTTAGTATTATGCAGATGCGGGTCTTCCATGTGGGGTGGGGGGTCTCAGGTGGCTGACGCGCCAAGAAATAGATGGGGGTTTTCCTTATCAGCACAAGGTACTTAACCTGCCACTCATCAGTAAAGTGGTGATATTAATGGTACCTACCTCACAGGATTGTTGAAATTAAAAGAATGAAACCATGGAAAGGGCTTAGAAAATATTTGGCACATGGCAAGGACTAGAAAAATACTGTTTTTTTTTTGTTTGTTTGTTTTTTTGAGACAGAGTCTCACTTTATTGCCCAGGCTAGAGTGAGTGCCGTGGCGTTAGCCTAGCTCACAGCAACCTCAAACTCCTGGGCTCAAGCAATCCTGCTGCCTCAGCCTCCCAAGTAGCTGGGACTACATGCATGTGCCACCATGCCCGGCTAATTTTTTCTATAGGTATTAGTTGGCCAATTAATTTCTTTCTATTTATAGTAGAGATGGGGTCTCGCTCTTGCTCAGGCTGGTCTCGAACTCCTGAGCTCAAACGATCTGCCCACCTCGGCCTCCCAGAGAGCTAGGATTACAGGCTTGAGCCACCGCGCCCGGCCATGTTTTTTTTAATATAGTCCAATTTAATGTTGATTCATTCTAGATCCAATTTCAAAGAAAAATTTTTATTTGCCTTGTCTTCAAATTCTGGAGGAGAAATGAAAAAAGTAATTATTTTTACTTTTTTTTACTTCCTTTTTTTTTTTTTTTTTGGAGACAAGAGTCTCACAGTGTTGCCCAAGCTAGAGTGCCATGACGTCAGCCTAGCTCACAGCAACATCAAACTCCTGAGCTCAAGCAATCATGCTGCCTCAGCCTCCCAAGTAGCATGGACTACAGGTATGAGCCACCATGCCCGGCTAATTTTTTTTATATATTTTTAGTTGGCCAATTAATTTCTTTCTATTTTTAGTAGAGATGGGGTCGCTCTTGCTCAGGCTGGTTTCGAACTCTTGACCTTGAGCGATCCTCTGGCCTCGGCCTCCCAGAGTGCAAGGATTACAGGCATGAATTATTTTTACTTTTGATGGTAATACACATTGTTAGGTTTCCTTAGAGTGTAAACCCGAAAAGTATGTATAGGACGTAATACTTAGTGATTGTAAAGACTGTGAAACAAAACCCGAGGGAGTCTGGAGAGTCCGAGGTTGTAAATCTAACTTCAATCACAGACTGCTGTGGCAATGCAGGTGTTCCTATCCCCCCCTAATAAGGACGAAGGTGCCTCTCGCCCTTATCTTTGCAAGTGTTGTTCACTCTCCTGGGAAAGACCTTCTATAAAACCCAAGGTTTTCCCCTCCTTTGTGGTGGACGCTTTTTCGGCCTGTACCCATCTGCACCCAGATGCTCAAAATAAACAGCGTTTTACTGCACCTCAGGCTTCGTGTGTCTCCCTCTTGGCTCCAGACCTAACACACATCTACATACTAAGCCATATTCCTTTTTTTTTTTTAATTTAATTTTATTTTTTTTAATATATACAATTTTTATTTATTTATTTTTCTTTTTATTTTTTTATTTTTTTTTAATTTCAGCATATTATGAGGGTACAGATTTTAAGGTTTCAATAAATGCCCTTTCCCCCCCCTCCCCCTGCCATATTCCTAATAGTGGGTGCTTAATCAATGGGAGCTGGGTGTTTTATCATCAAGGCATTTACTCCTCAAGACAAACTTATAGGTATGTTTTACCTGTGAGGAAACTGTGGTTGGTTGGGATACCACATAACTAGCCTCATGTCAACCTTCTTTTGTGCATTGATTTGCAAATGTTCTTTAATCTTTTTCTCTGTGTGTGTTACAGATCCCCAAGGCATATCCGGTGCCCACCCCAGGTCCCTGAGTGGATATTCAGTAGAGCTGGCAGTTTGCCATTCATTCACTCAGTGAGCCCAAGTCAACTCTCTCCTGAATTCCTCCTGTGAACCCTGCTCTTCATCGGGGAATCCGGCAACCTGACTCACCCACCTCCAGAGTTCAAATCTTGTAGATTGTCACTCTGAAATGTGTCTCCCATCTACCTCTCCCTCCCATCCCTGCTGCCACCCCCTAGGTCCTCCCTGACCAGTCCTTTCACAAGGACTGTTACTGCAATAAATTCCTGAGGAGTCTCCCAGGTGACCTCTTCAATCTTTCCTCCCCAGTCCTCACCCCAGTGCTGCCCAGGTGATGCTCCCTGAAGCACAGCTCTAGCCCCATTGCTCTCCAACTCTGAAACCCTCAGCTTCCTACTACCTGCTCTTTCCTTAGCATTTGAAGCCCTGCGCTATCAAGCCCCAACCCACCTTGCTAGTTTTGCTTCTAAGACTCCCCTCCCCTCCAGCCAAAACTCCTTGAACAGTTTTCCAGCCATGTTGTTTGTTTAGCTTGCAATTTCTCTCTGACTGTCCTCAGAGTTCTTGGGGGGAAAACAAAAAGAATTTCTCTTTGCCTTCTCTTCAAGGCCGCTCAAGCTTCACGAAGCTGCCCTTTATTCTAACTATATTCATTCCTGTCATTATCACCTAGCCCCATTCCACACCCTGCACTTAGTTGTTTGTAAACTCCTTGAGAGCCCAAATCCTACCTTGCTTGTTATTGACTAAAATGTCTGCGCACAGGAGTACCACTGATAAACCCCACAACCTGGCTTCTAATGGGTCCAGCCACTCACAGGGGCAGAGGTTAGTAGAGCATTAATACATGGTAGTCCCCGCCAAGCCCGGCCTATGTGGACCCAGCTCGCCTCATAAAAGGGTCACTCTTGGCCAAGAGCCCAGCACAGGCTTCCGTTTTCCTTTTGGAAGAGCTCGAGGCTATCAGCTGATACCTGGAACAGGCACAGCACACAGATCATTCAAGAAATACTGGTTGTAATGAACAAACTTTGAGCTGGAGAGGACTTCGCAATGTTAGATCAATTTCCTTGTCTCCAGAGGAGAAATCAAGGCACAGAGCGGGGAAGGGACTCCCCTATGCCACACAGCTAGCAGGAAACAGAACTAGACTCGCGATTGCCAGTTCAGGGCACGCTATTCTACAGCTTGGATCCACGAAGATCTGGGGTGAAGATTCCATCACCTGTTCACCACCTACTACTTTTTTCTCTCCCTCATCTCAGAGTCTCTTTTGCCTTTCCACAGCAGTGGCAACAAGGTTGCTTCCAGCCGAATCAGTCGCCTGCAGACCAGGAAGGAACCCATTACTTCCGACGAACCAGCCCGCAAGCTACTCCGCCCCGGGCGCCGCGCTCGGCCCCGCCCCCAAGCGTGCGGGCCCCGCCCCCAAGCTCGCGGGCCCGGACACGCCAGGCTTGGGCGGAGCCGAAACCACACGCCCCGCCCTCTCCGTATGCTCGCCCCTATGGACGTCGACAGACAGAAGCCGCGTCCAATGAGAAGGGAGGGCGGGGCACCCATAGCCCTATCGGTTGCGACTACACAAAACGGGCCCACCCAACTGGCTGACGCTACACCTTGGTCCTTGTGGGTGTTTCCACGTTTCGCTCCTACTGCTGCAGCGCTGAGCCTGAGGGGAGCCGAAAAGGACCCTCTGAACAGGTAGGGCCGTGCTGGCTCGGGGACCCGTTGGCGTTGGTTCGAGGGCTGCTGCTGGCCCCGCCACAGAGCCCGGGGTGGGACCGGGCGTTGAAAGGGAAGGCCGGGGAAAGGGGCGGGGAGGAGCGAGCACGTGGAACGCAGGCCCGGCCGGGCGTGGTGGGGGCTGGGCCGAGCTCCGCGGCGCGCGGGGGCCTGGCTGGTTCTGTGCTGTTGGATCTGCATCCTTAAACTCAGGAGGGTACCCCGAGACCTGTCGCTGCGCAGCGTCTGACTGGAAAGCGCGTTTTTCCGAGCCCTGAGGAAGAAGGCCCCACCCATCCCTGGCACCGGCCGGCCTGCTGGCCCCTGGGGCGGTTTCCCCAGGTTGTGGTCGGCCGTTTCAGACAGGTGGACGCAACAGCTGACGCGTCTGGACCGCGTAGTAAGTGCTGGGTACTGTGCTGACTGCTTCACCGGCATGGTATCTTTGCCCGACGCAGAAAAGGGGTGTAGTTTGGGTGGCACTTGCCCCAGGTAACGCGCCAACTCGTGAATGGTGGAGCGGGTTTGGACCCGGCCTTCTTTCTCCTGTGCGTTCACCTCCGCGCTGAGGTGTGTGTCAGCGAGAAAGCCCGCTTTGCCACGTCTCAGTGGTCTGCCCGGTGACTTCAGTAACCACGACACACCCCTCCCCTCGGTGGTCTGCAGACACTGTCTTGTGAATCGAACTGCGCGGCAAGGAGGGGGAGAAAACTGAGGGGACAACTTTTTGGAGGAGATGAAACCCCAAAGTCCCAAACTCTAGTTTTAGGTAACGGTGGAAAATATACTTAAGGTGGTGTCCTGTGGGTAACCGGCCCAGGGGTCCGACACAACGAGGTGGAATCCCTCTTCCACCGCTGTTTGTCTGGGTATGGTACTTAGCCGTTTAAGCCTCAGTTTCCTCATTTGTAAAATAGAGTTTAAAACACCAGTTCAGCGTGGCCATTAGTACAAAGCCCGCCGCCTGAAGTATTTCTTATGTAAGTTTTAACAGAGAACTTTATTAATATTATTTACACTAAGCACATAGTCCTAACCGAACCGCCTGCATTTTTCTGCTTCCCTCCAGCCCTCATCCGTGTGTCCACTTCGTGTGGCAGCTTTGCAAGCCTATGCCATTAGCATTCTCCCCGTTGTAGTCCAGTGATCGCCAGGACCTTACCAGATTTCCCCTGTTGGATATTTAGGTTGTTTCTCACTTTAAATATTGTAGTATGCCGTAGTAAACAGATCTTTCCTTGTTTTTTTTTGTATTTTTTTTTTTTTTTTTTTTTTTTTGGGAGACAGAGTCTCACTCTGTTGCCTGGGCTAGAGTGCCGTGGCGTCAGCCTAGCTCACAACAACCTCAAACTCCTGGGCTCAAGCGATCCTCCTACCTCAGCCTCCTGAGTAGCTGGGACTATAGGCACATGCCACCATGCCTGGGTAATTTTTTTCTATTTTTAGTTGTTTGGCTAATTTATTTCTATTTATAGTAGAGACAGGTCTCCTCTTGCTCAGGCTGGTTTCTAACTCCTGAGCTCAATCAGTCCTCCCGCTCCGGCCTCCCAGAGTGCTAGGATTACAGGCTTGAGCCACTGCACCCAGCCATTTTCTTTGTTTTAAGATATAATCAACATACCATAAAATTCACCCTTTAAAAAGTAGAATCCAGTGGTTTTTTTTTATTATATTGATAAGATTGCAACCATGACCACTAATTCCAGAACATTTTCATCCCCATTGGCCGTATCGTCTCAGACCCCCCGATTGTGGGGCTCCAGCCCAGGCTAGGCAAGGGCCCCCAACCAAGAGGGATCGGCCAGGGAATTCTGGAGCCTCTCTCCTGCTATGAATTTTGGCCTTGTGCCTGCCCTCTGCGTTCAGCCACCTACCTGGGCTGCTCACAGGGTGGGCCTGGCCTTTGCAATGCCTACACTGTGGAGATACTGAGCCCAGGCCTGGAAATGTCTTGGAGGCAGGGAAGGGCTCTCAAACCCTTCCCAGACAAAGCATGTTGGATAGTTCTGCAAAATTTTTGCCGCTCTGGCTCAGAAAATTTCACAACAAAGCCGACTTAGCAGTGAATGAAGTCTTCAGAGGTTCCTCTCAATATATTCTGTATACATATACTATACATACATACATTATACATATACTGGTTTGCTGTGTTAAACCTCAAAGTGAATTGCTTTTGAAATGGGGGAAAAAGTCAAGGAAATTTGTGGTGACCCAAAAGGAAGGTTTAATAAATGATATACACCCAGTCATTTCAGCACCCTGCCTAATGTAATATGTGATTTTCTGATGTATGTTCCATGTGTGTATGTATTTGAGACAGGGTCTCCAATATGTTGCCCAGGCTCCAGTGCAGTCAGTGGCTGTTATTTACAAACTTCATCATAACGAACTGCAACCTCTAACTCTTGGACACATGTGATCCTCCCGCCTTAGCCTCCCAAGTCTGGAAGTAGGGGTGCCACTGAGCCCAGCTTCTCCTTCTTTGCTTTTTTTCTTAAGTTTATGGGTCCCAAAGCATTTTATTTTCTTTTTTCTTTTTTAATTATTTGGGGAGGGTCTTCCAGTGATGACCAGAAAACCTGCTAGACAAATTCTAGAAGGGCTGTAACACTCCAAAGCATTTTATATTAATGCACTGCACCTATTTGGTAATGCTATAAGTAGATATAAAACCCGGAAGATCTAACAATTCCAACTTCAGTTCTATTCCATGAAGCCTTATATAAAAAGACCAGTTTGTTGTTTTATTGAAACTTTCATTGAAACATAAAATTTAATGTCTTGATCTGTAAGCTTACCTTTCAGCAAGAACATAAACAGAATAAAAAAAATGTGGCACCAAGAGAACAGTGTTTCACAGATATACATAAAGCATACATTTGGGCTTCAATAAAATTTATGTTCAGTTTGATTCTGGTTTTAAAACAAAGTTGCTGTCATATTAAGATAATCATATATGGTACCACAGTTTTTGGAAAGCTAATAATTTGGTGGAATGTTGCAGAAGAAAAAACAAGCAAATGGGGCCGTGCAAAATGCTGCAATACAAGGCTCTTTAATCTTGAAAGGAAAGAAGCACACATGGAACATACATCATTTAAAAGTCTAAAAATTTTGCTAAGTAAAGGGTATACACAGTCACTCGTATTCCTGAAAATATAAAACAGTTTAATTAGATCATTTATGAACTCATTTGGGATAACTGCAAAAAGCAATTATTCATAAGACTTTCTAGAAAGAGTTTTTTATTTTCTTTTTTTTAATAAGCTCCAGCAAGTTTTATTTTATTGTTTTGTTTTGTTTTTTTTGCCCAGGCTAGAGTGAGCACTTTGTTACCCAGGCTAGAGTGAGTGCCGTGGCGTCAGCCTAGCTCACAGCAACCTCAAACTCCTGGGCTCAAGCAATCCTGCTGCCTCAGCCTCCCGAGTAGCTGGAACTACAGGCATGTGCCACCATGCC
>VSMD01032992.1:0-36580 GCA_008750895.1 Mirza zaza
GCCCATCAATCCAAGAATGGATTAATAAAATGTGGTATATGTATACCATGGAGTACTATTCAGCTCTAAGAAACAACGGTGATATAGCACATCTTATATTTTCCTGGTTAGAGCTGGAACCCATACTACTAAGTGAAGTATCCCAAGAATGGAAAAACAAGCACCACATATATTCACCAGCAAACTGGTATTAACTGAGCAGCACCTAAGTGGACACATAGGTACTACAGTAATAGGGTATTGGGCAGGGGGGAGGGGGGCGGGTATATACATACATAATGAGTGAGATATGCACCATCTGGGGGATGGTCATGTTGGAAACTCAGACTTGTGGGGGGAGGGGGGGAAAGCGCATTTATTGAAACCTTAAAATCTGTACCCCCATAATATGCTGAAATAAAAATAAGTAAATAAATACATTCATTTACAAAAAAATTAAAGAAGACAAATAAATGAAAAGATATCCCATGTTCATGGAGTAGAAGAATTAATACTGTTAAAATGTCCACCCTGAGAGTAGCTCTAAGATGGATGAGTAGATATATCTGGTGTTTATGTCTTCCACAAAGAAGAATCAACATAACCAGTAGGTAACTACACTTTGAATAGATCATCTAAGACAGAACACTGGAATTCAACAGAGAAGTGACAGGAAATACCTAAAGCAAGGAAGCAGTGATAAGTGAGGCAGCCTGCTCAAGCAGGATCAGCTGGGAGCCTGAAAAAATTCCCTAATGCCAGTAAAGAGCAAGTGAGAGAAACTCCCACTGGTCCACATTCTCACCATGGACTCCTGCAATCCTAGTCATGGGAGAGTCCCTTGACACACACAGGCCATGAAACCAACTGGGAACTGCCCAGAAACCACACAATGGCATTACTCGAGAGAGGGAGCTCATGCTGAGTCACAAAAACCACCAAGTCCTAAGAATCTACAGCATGGTTCCATTTTTAGAGTCCAGGCCGTCACCAGACTACATCCTGCTCTAGAGCCTAACAGCCCCAGCATTTCCACATCGCTGAAGCCCCATCGACATATCCCAACCATTGCCACTGCTGCATGGGATGAGGTGGGAGCCACCAGCAGCAATTCCACCCTCCCTAGCAGAGGGGAAGCTGTTACTAAAGGCTACAATACCAGTGGCTACCACCACCAGGACAGAACAGCAAGCCATTGGCAGCAACCTCACCACCTCAGTAGAGGGGTGGCTGTGAATGAAAGGCTTCCACACACACAGATGTTGCCCCTGCGAGGTCAAACATGAGCATTGATCCCATCCCACCAGCAGAGGGGAAGCCTTGAAAAAAGGCTATATTGCCTGTGGCCACTGCTGTCTCCAACAGATGCCACCATGCAGATGCTGCTACTGGGGCCAAAGAGCAAGTTTCCAGCAGTGACCTCACCTTCCCAGTAGAGGAGCAAGTGCACATTTCCATGTGCCAACAAACAAACTCCACTCCATGGCTACTGTAGGCTGCTGCTGATGGGGCCAAAGTAGGAGCTGAATATCACCTCCAACCTGCTTTCCTGCCTGCCTATGGCTTCTCCCACTAAAAGCAACTCTACCCTCCTTAGTAGCAGAGGCATAGCACAACCACTGCTGACCCCATCTGAGCATTCCACTAGCAGCTGGAGAATCACCCCATCCATGCCTACCACAGCCAGCACCTGCTGTGCCACCAGGGGACCTAAAGTGTGGTATATTTGGCCCAGCTCTATATCATCTGGTACTCAAACATGCCATCTGGGTCCTGAGGATCACCCAGCCAAACCCACCACCATTGGCACCTAAGACTTTCTCCCAGGAGCCTGAGGTCAGGCCTACTCAACCTGCTGCTAACACCATAGTTGACACCCCCCCCACACACACACACACATATGCCTAGAGACTGGCCCACCAGCCCACTGAAACCAAACTAACACCAATACAGACCACTTGGGACCCAGATGGTTGTCCCACCACTGCTACTGCTATCACCCATGTAATATCCACTGTCCAGGGGCTCATTAAGCTTCCCACCTGAACAGCCCACTGCCACTATTCCTGAAAGCTGAGCAAGCCACCTGGAAGTCAAAGAATCATCCTACCTGGACCCAATAATACCAGGACCAGTGTACATCACCCTGGGGCCTAAGGACAGACATGCTTGGCCTACCACTTCAGCCAAAGGGACCTGAAGAAAGGCCTACTTGACATCCAACCCCCAGTATAACTTCACTATAACCTCCACCAACATCCATAGCCTAAGCCACTAAGAAAATCATAGACACAACTGCCCTGTTTACAAACAAAGAAATCATATGGACACTACACTACTGCATTCACCCAAAATCACAGCCAAACTGCCCTACCAAAAGTTCTCCCCTATTAAATAAAATGAAGAAGACTTTAAGAACTATTATACCCAATGAGAAAATATTGACATAAGAATATATGAAACATGAGAAAGCAAAGGAAATATGACACCTGTAGAAGAACATATTTCTCCAGCAACAGATTATAATAAAAAATAAATGTATAAAGTCCCCAAAACAGAATTAAAAGTACTGATATTAAATAAGCTCATTGAGATATAATAAAATACTGAAAACCAATACAAAGAAATCAGAAAAACAATTCAGGACATGAATGAGAAAGTCACTAAAGAGATAGATAACATAAAAAAATTTTTTTTAATTCTGAAACTTAGAAATTCATTGACTGAAACACAAAACACATGTGAAAGCTTCAACAATAAGAAGCATAACAATCTAAGAACTAAGAATCTAAGAACATAAGAAAGAATCTAAGAAGACAGCTCTTTTGAAATAATCCAGTCAGAAAAAAAATAAAAAAGAATGATCAAAGCCTATATGACATATGGGACACAAAGAGCAACACCAAATATTTTATTTTTGGCAAAGATAAAACTAAAAGATTAGAAAACCTATTTAATAAAATAATAGATGAAATATTTCCAAGTCTAACAAGAGATGTAGACATCCAGATACAGGAAGCACATAGATCTTCAAATGAATACAATTTTAAAAGGTATTCTCCATGGCACATTATAGTGAAAATGTCAAAAGTCAAGGACAAAGAGAGAATTCTAAAATCCGAAAGAGAAAAGCATCTAATCACTTATAAGGCAATCCTCCCCAGACTCTCAGTGAATTTCTCTGCAGAAACCTTGCAAGTCAGGAAAGAATGAGATGATATATTCAAAGTGCTAAAGGAAAAAAAAATCTGTCAACCAAGGATATTATACCTAGAAAAATTATCCTTCATAAATGAAGAAAAAATAAAGTCTTTCACAGATAAGCAAAAGCTGAGGGAATTCATCACAACTAGACTGGCTCTACAAGAAATTCTGAAGGAACTTCTACACCTAGAATCAAAGGAATGATATCTACCACCATGAAAAACACATGAAAATATAAAATCCACTTTTAGAAAAAACACACAAAGACTCAAATGATACCAATACAGAAAACTGCCAAACAACGATGAACAAGAAGAGAGAATGAAAAAAAAACAGACATAGAAACAACCAAAAATCAATTAATAAAATGAATAAAATGACAGGAATAAGCCCTTACTTATCAATAATAATCTTGAACATAAATGGACTAAACTTTCCACTTAGAAGATACAGACTAAATGGTATTTTAAAAATGACCAAAATATATGCTGTGTACAAGAATCATAAAGACACAAATAGACTGAAAGTAAATGGATAGAAAAAGATATTCCATTCAAATGGAAACCAAAAGTGAGCAGAAGTAGCTATATTCACAGCAGATAAAAAGACCTTAAGTCAAAAACAGTAAAAAAGAGCGAGAGAGAGAGAGAAATAAGGTCATTATATAATTATAAAGGAGTCAATTCAGCAAAAAGTTATAACAATTATAAACATATTCTTTTAATAGTTTGCAAGTATTTTGCTGATGATTTTTGTGCCAATGTTCATAAGGATATTGATTTATAGTTTCCTTTTCTAGTAGTGTCATAGTCTGGCTTTGGTAACAGTGTACTGTTGGCCTTATATTAATAGAATGAGTTAAGAAGTGTTCCCTCATTTTCAATGTTTTGGGAAAAGTTGAGAAAGATTGATTTTAGTTCTTCTTTACATGCTTGATAGAATTCAACTCTGGGGTCATCAGGGCTTTTCTTTGTCAGGAGATTTTTTTGGAGGGGTGTATATTTATTGCATACAATGTGATGTTTTGATACATGCATACATTGCAGAATGATTAAATCAAGTGAATTAACATAACCATCACCTGAAATACTTATAATTTGGGGTGGGGGAAGCATTTCAAATCTACTTCTTAGTAATTTTCAAGTATACAGTACACCATTATTAACTATATCACCAGGCTGTATGATAAATTTCCATATAGATATTTCCTAAAATATCTAGGAATACATTTACCAAAAAAAGTCAAATATCTCCACAATGAAAACTATAAAACACTGACAAAAGTAATTGAAGAGGACACAAAAAATGGAAGGATATTCTACACTCATTAATAAAAACAGTTATTGTTATTAAATTGTCCAAAGCAGCCAATACAATCTACAGATTCAATGCAATCCCTATCAAAATATCAATGGTATTCTTCACAGAAATTTTTAAAAAGCTACAATTCTAAAATTCATATGGAACCACAAAACTCCATGAATGTCTAAAGCAATCTTGAACAAAAAGAACAAAACTAGAGGTGCCCCACTACCAGACTTCAAAATATACTACAAAGCTATGGAAACTGGTAGCGTGGTACTGGTATAAACACAGACACATAGAAGAGAATAGAGAACTCAGAAATAAATCCATGTATTTATAGCCAACTCATTTTCAACAAAGGTGCCAAGAACATACACTGGGGAAAGGACAGTTCCTTCAATAAATGGTGCTGGGAAAACTGGATATTCATATGCAGAACAATGACACTATGCCCCTATCTCTTTACATATGTAAAAATCAAGTCAAAGTGATTAAAGACTTAAATGTAAGGCCTGAAACTATAAAACTACTAGAAGAAAAACATTGGGGAAACACTCTGGAACACTGGTCTGGGTAAACTTTGTATAAAACCTCAAAAGCATACATAACCAAAAAAAAATTAAATAAATGGGATTACATCAAGCCAGAAATCTGCTGCACAGCAAAGGAAACAATCAGAGGGAAGAGACAACCTATAGAATTGGAAAAAATATTTGCAAAACATTCATTTGACAAGGGATTAATAACCAGAATATATAAGGAGTTCAAACAACTCAATAACAATAAACAAATAACTCAATTTAAAAATAGGCAAATGACCTGAATGGACATTTCCCAAAGAAAGACATATAAATAAATGGCCAACAGATAGATGAGTGTTCAACATCACTACTTATCAGGAAAATGAAAATTAAAACCACAATGAGATATCATCTCGCCTCCCCTTTCCTTTCCCCAGTTAAAATGGTCATTATCAAAAAAACAAAAAATAACAAATTTTGGATAGGATGCAGAGAAAGGGAAAGCTAGCACTCTGTTGGTGGTAATACAAATAGAACAGCCATTACAGAAAACAGTATAATTTTTGAAGTTCGTCAAAAAACTAAAAATAGAACTACCACATAATCCAGCAATTCTACTGCTTGGTATATATTCAAAAGGAAGAAAATCAGTGTCAAGAAGCGAGATCATTCTCATGTTTATTGTAGCACTATTCACAACAGCTAAGATACGGAAATAAACTTTGTCCATTAATGGATGAATGGATAAAGAAAATGTGGTACAAATACACAATGGAATATGATTCAACCAGAGAAAAGAATGAAATTCTATCATTTGCAACAACATTGATATTCTCACTCATATGTGGGAAATAAAAAGTTGATCTCATGGAAGTGGAGTATAGAATGATGGTTACTAGAGTCTGGGAATAATTACGGGGAGGTGAGGATAAAGAAACTGGTTAGTAGATACAAAAATACACTTAGAATAAGTTTCAATGTTTGATAGAGTACAGTGACAACAGTTAACAATAATTATATATTTCAAAATGTTAAAAAGATATTATTTGGAATATTCCCAACACAAAAAATGATAAATGTTTTATATGATGGATATTCTAATTATACTGATTTGATCATTACACATTGTATATCAAAATATCACGTGTACCCCATAAATATATACAATTATTACATATCAATAAAAATTATTTTAAAAAAACAAAAACCAAAGTCAACATGCAAAAATCAGTTGAATTTCTGTATATTAACAATGAACAATCTAAAAAAATTAAGAAAATCATTCCATCATATTAATAGTATCAAAAAGAATATAATATTTAGGAATTTACTTAACCAATGATCTAATGACTTGTACAATGAAAACTACATAAAATTGCTGAAAGAAATTAAAAAGATATAAATGAAAATACATCCCATATTTATGGATTAGAGGACTTAAAATTGTTAAGACGTCAATAGTACCCAAAGAGTTCTACAGATTTAATGCTATCCCTACCAAAATTACAATGATGTTTTTGCTAAAATAGAAAAATCCATCCTAAAACTTATATGAAATCTCAAGTGATCCTAAATAGCCAAAAAAATATGAAGAAGAACAAAGTTGGAGGATTCATATTTTCTCTAGTTTCAAAATTACAGTAATCAAAATAGTGTAGTACTGACATAAAGACATACATATAGACCAGCAAAATAGACTAGAGAGCCCACAAATAGACTCTCACCTATATGGTCAAATAATTTTTGACAAGGGTATCAAGGCCATTCAATGGGGAAAAGGCAATCTTTTCAACAAATGTTGCTAGGAAAACTGGATGTAGACATGCAAAAGAGTGAGGTCTGATACTTTTCTAACACCATATACAAAATTAACTCAATGGATAAAAGACCTAAATGTAAAACCTAAAATTATAAAACTCCTAGAAGAAAACATGGGACAAAACTCTCATGGCATTGGATTTGGCAATGATTTCTTAGATATGACACCAAAGCCAACTGTAAAGGAAAAAAATAGATAAATTGGACTTCATGAAAATTATAAAATTTTGTGCATCAAGAAGCAATCACTTTTGGTAGAAATGTAAAATGGCATAGCTGCTATAAAAAACAGTATGGTAGTTCCTAAAAAATTTAAAAATATAATTACCATATGATCCAGCAATTCTACTTCTCGGTATATACCCAAAAGAACTGAAAGCAAGGTCCCAAAGAGATATTTGTAAACCCATGTTCATAGCAGCATTATTTACAATAGGTAAAACATGAAAGCAACCCAAGTGTCCATTGATGGATGAACAGATATCAAAATGTGGTGTGTGTGTGTGTGTGTGTGTGTATATATATATACACACACATACATATATATATACACACATATGCATATATATATACATACACATACCCAGAATATTATTCAGCCTTAAAAAGGAAGGGAATGCTAACATATGCTTTAACATGAATAAACCTCAAGGACATTATGCTAAATGAAATAAGGCAGTCACAAGAAAAAAGACAAATACTGTATAAGTAAGTTTATATGAGATACTTATAGTAAAAATTATAGAGATAGAAAGTAGAATGATAATTTCCAGGGGTTAGGAGGGGGGGGATAAGAGAATTATCATTTAAAGGGTATAGACAAATTTCAGTTTTACAAGATGAAAAGACTTCATGGAAAATCGTGGTGGTGGTTGCACAATATTATGAATTCATTTAATAACACTGAACTATACACTTAAAAACTAAAAACTAAAATATACAGATACTATATGACCCCTGGTTGCACTCCTGGACATTTACAGGAGATGAAAACTTAGGTTCACATAAAAATATATACAGAGATGTTCAGAGCTGCTTTATTGACAATAGCCAACAACTGGAAACAACATAAATGCCTTTCAACAGGCAAATGGTTAAAACTGTGGTACATCCATATCATGGACTATTACCCAACAGTATAAAGTAATAAACTATTGATACATGTAACAACTTGGATGAATCTTCAGACAATTGTGCTGAGTGAAAAAGGTCAATGTCCAAAGATTTTGTACTATGTGGTTCCATTTACATAACATTTTTGAAGAGGCAAAATTATTGAAATGAAGAATAAAATTAATGATTGTTAGGGGTTGGAGGGATGGGATGCAGCTATAAAAGGGCAACACGAAGAATCTTTGTGGTGACAGAAATGTTCTGTATCTTGACTGTATCAATGTCAATATCCTGATTGTGACGTGATACTATAATTTTATAAGATGCTACAATTGGAGGAAATTAAGTAGAAGAGTATGGATTTCCCTGTATTATTTCTCCCAACTCCACGTACATCTACAATTACCTCAAAATAAAAAGTTTAATTTAAAAAATTGAGATGACACTAAAGCAGAATTTGGGAGGAAATGTATAGTACTATAGGCACATATTAGAAAAGAAGAAAGTTCTCAAATTAATGACCTGTTTCCACTTAGGAAACTAGGAAAAGAAGATCAAATTAAACTCAAAGAAGCAAAAGAAAAGCAAAGTAAGCAAAATAAAAATGAACAAAGCAAAAATGAGTGAAATAGAATATAGGGAAATAATTAAGAAAAACAATGAAACTAAACATTGATTCTTTTTGAAAATCAATATAATCAATAAACTTCTAGCAAGGCTAATGAGGAAAGAAGAGAAGACAGAAATTACCAATAACATGAATTAAAGAAGGGACATGAATACTGATCTCAAAGACATCAAAAGTATGCCAATAAAATTGACAATGTAGATTTTCACGATAGTTATTCACTTCTAAAGAAACAATAAACTTTATTTAGTCATAAATATTTCTCTTACCTGAATGTTTAAATAAATGTAATTGGTATTAATATAGTGAATAATAAACCAAAAAAGAAGGATACATTCGTATAGCACCTGTTCTTGTTCCAATAGCCAAGATTTTCTGAACTGGATCAAAAGCTAATGCTGTGGGCTGATAAGGGAAACCATGCCGGACTGTCTGAAAGAGAGAAAACAATACAAATAGTAATCAGGGAAATTAAAAATTAAAATCACAAGAAGATACCATTATACATGTATCAGAATACCTAAAATTATTTTAAAAAGAAAACAAAAGTACTACCACCAAATGTTGAAAAGGATATGGAGTAATCTAAACTCATACATTGTTAGTAGGAGTATAAAATGATACAAAAACTTTGGAAAAATATCTTGTAGTTCCTTATAAAATTAAACATATCTGTCTTATGACTTAGCAATTCCATTCCTATGTATAACAACTGTGGTATAGTCATACAATGGAACACTATTCAACAATTAAAAGAAACAAACTACTAATAGATGCAACAACATAGATGATTCTCAAAAACATTATGCTACAAAGCCATACACAAATGAGTCTATATAGTATGATCACATTTATATTTAGCTCCAAATAAAAACTAAGCTATGGTGGGGAAAAAAATCAGAACAGTGTCTGCCTTGGGGAAGACTGACTGGGAAGGAATATGAAGGAACTTTATTGAGTAAAGGTAATATTCTATATTTTCATAGAAGTTTGGATTACACAAGTGCATACATTAGTTAAAACTCATCAAATTGTACAGAAAAAATTGTGATTTCTCAGTATTTAAATTTTACCTCAAAAAAGGTAAGAAAAAAGTATTAAGAAACAAATACTGAATTCTAATGTTATACATACTTAAGTGTTACGGGTTAAAGTGTACTAACATCTGAAACATTAAAATGCATCCAAAAATAATATAAATGGGTGGGCAGACAGATGAATAGATATATGATAAAATGAATATATCAAAATTATAATTGTCAAATCTAGGTGGTAATATACATATGAGAGGTCATAATATAATTCTTTCAACTTTTCTGTCATTCTGTTTGTGGCTTATAAATCTAATAAATGGTATGTATTAAAGACCTACAGCTAATATACTACTTAGTGAAAGAATGCTTTCCTTGCAAGGTTAGATACCATATGAATATGTTCACTCTCACCCCTTCTATTCAACACTGTACTGAAGGTTCTATCCAGAGAAGTTATGCAAGAAAACAAGATACATCCAGATTGGAAAGAAAGAAAATAAAACTATTTGCAGATGACACAATCTTGAATAAACACAATCCTAAGAAATACACTAAAAAAATTATTGGAACTAATAAAGGAGTTCTGCAAGCTGAGGTTATAAAATTAATGTACAAAAGTCAACTGTGAGATCTTTCGAGGCTACTGGAGCTCCTGATGACCAATTAAAGTATAGATTTCCACTGCTGCTTATTTAAATGAATACTGTTGACCGCCCCCCAATTTATATTTCATATCACATTTGTAATATTTCACATTTTAACAGTTCTTCTAGTGAATCTGTTTCAGGCATGTCT
This sequence comes from Mirza zaza, assembly GCA_008750895.1. NCBI lineage: Eukaryota > Metazoa > Chordata > Mammalia > Primates > Cheirogaleidae > Mirza > Mirza zaza. Next base: position 10,398 of record VSMD01032992.1, read on the forward strand.
GTTAAATCTATTTCTTATTAAAACAGTACCTGACAATTGCTGAAAACTATGTGGAAAGATTTGAAATAAATGTTCACATACTCATTCATTGACCAACGGCATGTTTATTGATAAGGGCGTGAAATACTTTATATATTTTCATGATCAAGCATTCCATCAATGCCAACAAAAGGAAAATGACATTTTTTTCAGATTTATAAAAAAACTTGAGTTGATGTCATTGATTCAATGTGTTTTTATGAAGATAATTTTTTGGTCTGTCATGTGGCAAAATCAGTAATAGAAATCCAGCACTTTACTACTAGATTATATGCAATGCTTTTAATGAAGATTTCAAATAAAAACAAGAGTTTTTAAAATAAAAAAGTCAATTATATTTCTATATATTAGTAATAAACTATCCAAACATGAAACTAAGAAAACAATTCCATTTACAATAAATAGCATCCAAAGGAATAAAATGAATAAAAGAAATGCAAAACTTGTACCCTGAAAACTATAAGACATTGTTTAAAAAAATTAAGACCTAAATAAAAGGAAAGGAATCCCATATCCATGGATGAAAAGACTTAACATTGTTAAGGTGGCAGTACTGCCAAAACTGATCTTCAGAATCAATGCAATCTCTGTTAAGATCCTAGCTGGCTTTTTTGCAGAAATTAACAAGCTGACTCCAAAATTCATGTGGATATTCGAGAGACTCAGAATACTAAAATAATCTTGAAAAAGAATAAACTTGGAGAACTCACATTTTCCTATTTCAAAGTTTATACAAATCTAGAGTAATCAAGAAGATGAGGTACTGGCATAAGGACATAGATCAATGAATGAAACAGATTTAAAATTCAGAAATAAATTCTCACATTTTTAGTCAATTATTTTTGACAGGAGTGCCAATTCAATGAGTACAGTCTTTCAACAAATGGTACTGCAACAACTGTATACATACACACATGCAAAAGAATTAAGTTGGACCCCTTACTTATATCATACACAAAAGTTAACTGAAAATGGATCACAGGATGACAGCTCTAAGTGTAAGAGCCAAAACTATGAAACTCTTACAAGAAAACATATGTTTAAATTTTAGTGACTTTATATCAGGTTATGGTTTATTAAAAATTTATTTCTAATTGATAAATATATATATTTATGGTGTACAGCATGGTGTTTTGACATATGTCTGCATTGCAGAATGGTAGGCAATGGTTTCTTAAATATGACTCCAAAAACACATGTAACAAAAGAAAAAACAGACATATTAAACTCTGTTAAAAGTAAAAATTTTTATTCTGTAAAGAACACCATCAAGAAAGTAAAAGAACAACCCACAGAATGGGAAAAAATATTTGCAAATCATACATCTGAAAAGTAACATATCTACAATATATAAAGAACTGTTAAAACTCAATAATGAAAAGGTAATACAATTTAAAAATGGGCAAAGAATCTTAACAGACATTCACCCAAATAATATACACAAATGACCAATAAGCACATGATAAGATGCTCAACACCACCAGCCATTAAGGAACTGTTTAAAATCATATCCACAAAAGGTACAACTATGTACCCCCTAGGATGACTATAATCATAAAACAGATATATTAAGACATGTTGATGAATATGTGGAAAAATTGGAGCTCTAATATATTGCTGGCCGGAATATAAAATCATGCAGCCTCTTTGGAAAATTGTTTGGCGGTTCCTCAAAATGTGAAATATAGAGTTACCATATGACTCAGCAATTCTGCTCCTGGGTATAAATCCAAGAGAAATGAAAAGATAAATCTACATAAAACTTTTTTATAATGTACATAGCAGCATTACTCATAATGACCAAAAGGAAACAACTCAAATGTCCATCAACTGATGAATAGATAAGTATAATGTGTTATATCCATACAATAGAATATTATTCATCAGTAAAAAAAGAATAAAGTACTGATACATGCTACATCTAGATGAATCTTAAATATTATGCTAACTGAAGAAGTTAGTCACATATTATATGATTCCATTTATATGAAATGTATAGAATAGGAAAATCTATGGAAACAATTTATATTAGTTGCCTAGTGATGAGAGTTCAGGGAACCATATTCATGGTTCATGCTGTGAAATTTGCAAATATCAGGATGGAATCACTTTTTGTCAGACCCAAACAAACTAGAGCTGGGAAAGTATGTTTTCATGTCTGAGATAAAGACTGTCTCAATGATTTTCTAAAATAACCCCACAAAAAATTATTTCTTTAGGACTACAGCAATTCAGATATGATGCTCTTGAAAGAATTTCTGCCCAGTAATGGCATCTCCACCTATGAACTGACACCAAGTCTGGCTTTTCATCTCTAAAACTAATGAACTCTGTTTCTAAGCAGCTTTTGTAAACTGTTCCTTGTGCCAATAAAAACTTCCCTTTACTCTCCCCTCTTCAGATACATATGAGGCCTGACATAGCTGTGCATCTCAGGTATAATCTTCATTTCTGATTCCTGAATAAATTAAATATATTTGGAGATATTTTTCTCTGATATTTTTTGGTTGACAAAGCATATATTTATATTTAAACACTACTGATATGCCAAAGCTATCATTTCTATATTTGAGTGTATAACTCCAAGAAGCACTGTACCAGGTTTCACATAATAATGTAACCATTGGAAACTACCAGGCAGAGGGGAAAAAAACACCTATGTGTAACAAGTGATAGAATATTGCACTTATGTAATAATTTTATATAAATATTCTTCTATGTAGATTTGCCTACAAAGAGTTATGATTACATACTATATGCTTTTTCTGCTATTAGTTCATTTGTCTGGTTTGGTCTACAAATGCTATACTTTGGGTAAAGAGTAGAGCGTGGCAAATCGTTCCAGATCTTGAATCTAGAAATTAGAAATGAACTATAAGTTTCAAATTGTGTGCAGTAAGTCTGGAATCCATATAATTTGAGATAAAATATCTGTAGTAAGGGACATTCACATGGATACAAATTATTTTGCCACTTTGGTAAGCAAAAGCCAATTATTACTAGAATGGTAGAGTCCACCTTGACTGGTGGGAAGGTTTCCTCAATTTCAATGATATTTGTTTCTAATAACAGCCAAATCATTTGAACATTGAATGTTTTAGGGCTGTGTGTGTACATTCATAGCTCTTACCTAAATCTGATACCATCCTGGGTTACTGAAAGAATTGTTGAATAATTTCCTGCTCTCTTGGATAAAAGACTGAGTAAGAGGACCATGAAAGGCATATGACACCGTGGAATAGTAAGATGGTGAAATAACAAGTTCCTATGAAACCACATCACATTGTAATAAAAAAGTAAGATTGCTCCATATGCACAAGTGTGGCAAACTACCTGCTCGTACAAATGCCACTGGTCATTGGCAATTGAGGTATTGGTACTAGTTTCTCAGTAAGACTTGTAAATCTTTTGAAAAAATGAGAAAACTATCACATTGAAAGATCTAAAAGCTTATATTAAATTTAAAAAAATAAAGCACTAATCCACCTTTATTTTATAAGATGTTTGGAAGTAGATATAATAGAAATGGAATATTTGTTTATTAACATTAATCTTTAAAAATTTCATATCCTGTTCTCTCATTTTAGTTTTATTTTTGTCATGCACATAGCTTAACAAGTCAGATAATTCTATAGGACATGCTATGATTATTAAAAGTCATCTATCCCCTTCCTTCTGTTATTTCCTACTTCCCCAATGCAACCACTTTTCAATCTCTTTTGCTATTTCTTTTTACCTAATGTGTCTCAAAATAACACTTTTATATTGCTACTTACTGACTCTAACAAAAGGGGTTTCTCTCTGTCTTACCCTTCCCATTACACATTTAGTATCCTTGCCATATTCCCACTCTCCCAATAAATCCTAACAGTGTTCACACTCTACTGTTACTGCACTCTTATTTTGCTACACAAATGCTTTTATTCCCTGAGGTTAATTTTTTTTCATTTGCCTAGTTTCAATGTGTTTGTCACTAATTCAATGCCAAACCTTCCCCCAGTTGCCCAGGTCATCTGTCAATATGTTAAACATCAGGTACATATATTCAGAGAGAGAAGATAGACAGATTTCTATATAAATATATATCTCTATATAGGGAGAGGGAAAGACTCTATTTATATAAAAAGCAAATAATCCATAATGAGACAAAGAACAAAGCAGTTGTTTCTGCTTTGGGTCCAGGGGCACAAAGAGAGATGGGCTGCTGCAAAGGGCCACAACAGATAATAATGTTCTCTATTTTGAAGGTGGTAGTGACTTCACAGAAAACTCATCAGAATAAATAGTATATATACTTTCAGATTGTTTTAAGCATTATAAGGTAAATAAAGACTTATGAATATAGGTGCAAAATGCTAAGATACTAATAAATCAAATCCAGTAATGAATACAAACAATGCTAAACTGTGGCCAAATAAAGTTTATTTGAAATGAAAATATAGATGTTAAATACATACACTTCATACTCTAGTTGTTGCTAGCTTATTTCACCCTTTTCCTTTCTTTAATTTAAATTTTGAGTTTTCCAGGCCCTAGCCTCCAAACTGTGGGAACTTCTAACTGCTTACAAAATAAATCTTCAAAAAATATAGATGCAGAAAAGCAGATAATATTCAACATCATATGTAACATCTTTGTAAATGTTATTTCTGAAAAGGAGTCTTCTAAGACAGCTATACTTTCAGACTGCTGCTACCTCTTATGACCATAATCTTTAGTCACTACGGAAAACTCTGAAAACATGAAAAAACAGGCTATATCACCACCTCCAAAGGATCACAACAGCTCTTTAGCAATGAACTCCAACAAAAAGGAAATCATTGAAATGACAGATATGGAATTCAGATTATGGATGACAAGTAAAATGAATGGAATTAAGGAAATAGTAGAAAACCATCCCAAAGAAACAAAAAAATTAGGACATGAAAGAAAAATTCATTAAAGAGATAGATAACATTAGAAAAGAGATAACAGAACTTAAAGAAGGAGTCATTCAGGGAAATTCAAAATACAACAGAAAGATTTAATGTCAGGCTAGACCAAGCAGAATACAGAATTTCAGAACTTGAAGACAAGGATTTTGAAGTTATGCAGTCAGTAAAAAAATCTAGAAAAAAAGGACAAAGAAGAATGAACAATCACTGCAGGAAGACTATGTAAAATGAACAAATAAGAATTAGATGGATCCCCGGGGGACAAGAAAAAGCAGTAAGCATGAAAAATGTATTTGACAGAATAATAGAGGAAAACTTCCCTGGTATCACCAGAGGTTCAGATATCCAGACACATGATGGGCATAAAACACCTGGAAGATTCATAGCAAATAGGACATCACCAAGAAATACAGTCATTTTGAGAGAGAAAGCTAAGGCTAGAGACAAAGCTCATTGGACTGTCTCGCCAGAAGAGTTCAGGGTTGGATTGAGGAAAGTGGAGAATGATGATTGCTCGGAAGTGGACCACAGGGACAGACAGCAGAGGAGTCCAGGGACGCCATACCAAGAGGAACTATGAAGCTGAGAGAGAGGAAGAAAGAAAAGAGAAATGGGCAGCATGAACCAAATCCAGGGAGTTTTGAATCCCAATGCAAAGGTAAGGGGTATTCCCCCTCCCCACCCAGGTGGCTCAGGCCAGCAACGGGACACGGTGCTCTCATCCTACAGGGGAATTCCACAAAGGACCAGAGAACTGGCATCCCTGCATCTGGACACCTCCTCCTCTGTATCATCTCTATTCCTGGCATCCCAGAAAGTAATTTTGGCTCAAGCTGACTTGTAGCTGTAGCCACACCCTTCCCATAGCAACCTCCAAAGTGCTTTATGCTGAGAGACTTGGCTCTCTGCAATGTGGATGCATTCCCAACCAAACCTGCCTCAAAGAGCGTAGCTACAGCGGTCATGGCTTGGAGAGGAGGGTGGGACTTGGTGCCCCCAAGACACGAGAGTGGTGCAGGGAGACTGCAACCCCTCTGTCTACCATAGCAGTCACTAGAGTTCTCTGAGCTGAGTGACCTGCATTCAGCATCAGGGGTGCATTCCCACCTGAGCTAGTAGGACAACTGCAGCTTGCGATCTTCCTGCCCACAGGCATTGAGCACATTCACGTGCTGAAGGCTCAGACAGCAGGACATGGTAGATGTAGGAGAGAGGCCCCAGTTTCAGTCTTGAATGGCAAGAGAGAGGCCTTACCCACTGAGAGGGTGTAGAGGAGCAAAGGAGGGAAAGGAGGTGTGAGCATGCACCATCTCCCACGCCCCAGATGGAGATCCGCCATACTGGAGTAGGCTGCAGCACTGAGGCTGAATTTGCGTAAGCCCTGGTTCCCATGGCAACTGAATACCTTGGGCAGGCTAAATCAGAGCAGGTACCTCCCCTCATTACTCACTTCAATAGGGAGTGCAGTTTGATCCAAGAGTTTCATGAGCTGCCACTAGTTCCCTGGTGGGAGCGTCCCCCTGGCAGAGAACTCTGCAGATAGGCCCATCTACCTTACCTTGGGGTCTAGAGGTAGAAAACGGGTACACAAGTGGAGATCCCCCCGATCTGCCAGCATCATGCAGAGACACATGCAAACAGATCAGACACACAAACAATGGGGAGGCTCATGTGCTGGTCTTGGGCAGAGAGGGAACATGCATGGAACATGCATGCCCAAACTCATGTGCTGGTCTTGGGCAGAGAGGGACATGCATGGGAACATGCATAATCAGGGGAAAGTGCAGTAGATTTCCAGGAAACAAGCAGAGAAGGCACACGCCCCACCCAACAGGAAAAACAACCTTATGGACTGGATGGCAAAAGCATTGCTAGGGACCTCAGCAATCATATGATTAGACCCTTCCCCATTAGGAGTAGTTCCCTAGGCTTGGAGATAGCCCTGAATTCCATATCAGTGGCTCCCCCTAGTAGCCAGATAAGCAACCTCTGAGCCCCATAGAGGATCAACAAAGCCCCACAACCAGGCTCTAGCACCCTAGCTACAATCCATTTTGCTCCTCTCCCCACCTCAGGGGGACTAGGGTCCCAGAAATCTCTAGGACCTACAAAGCCCTCCCAAAACTTAGGGTATTTGCATACCTCACCTGGGGGAATAGAGCCTACCACAGGCAAAAATAGATTACCTCCATAACTGGTTCCTCTATACAAACTACAATCAAAAACAGTGGGAACAACCCAATAGCTAAACACAGTGCCTTCCATCTCAAGCTATTAGGGAGCAGTAGATTCATATCCACAAGTACAATCCACCAGCTCGGAGCTTAGGCTGGGAGAATAAACTCATGACACTCCATTGGGAAGAGGTGAAGACAACAGGTCAGAGGTAACCCAAGAGGTTTATCAAACCTACTAAAATACCATAAAGGCAACTCAGGACCAGAATTCCTCTTCCTGGTACAGTCAGGGATCAATCTTTGGGGACTCAGAGACAGGTCCATAAACCAGCTCTACTAACCCCTACTCTTGAACAAAAGGCCAGATCAGAAAGAATCCGCAAAAGAACTCTTGAAACATGAATAATCACAGTGAAAAGATACCCCAAAAAGAAATCAATAGCTCCTAAGCAATGGATACCAACCAAATGAAATGGTTAAAATAACAGATAAAGTATTCTGAATATGTATTATAAGAAAGCTCAGTGAAACACAAGAGAAAATAGAAACCCAACACAAAGAAGCCACAAAAACAATGCTCTCAAGACACAGAAAAAGCATTTCACAAAATCCAGCACACTTTTATGATAAAATCTCTTAACAAAATTGGCATAAATGGGTCATACCTTAAAATTATTAAAGCCATCTATGATAAACCCACAGCTAATATCACATTGAAAGGGAAAAAACTGAAAGCACTCCTGCTTAGAACTGGAACCAGACAAGGTTGCCCACTATCACCACTTCTATTCAACATAGTGCTGTAAGTCCTTGTCAGAGCAATCAAACAATAGAGGGGAATTAAGGGTATTCAAATGGGTGCAGAAGAGGTCTAACACTCACTCTTTGCTGATGATATAACATTATATCTAAAAAATTCCAAGGATTAAATCAAGAGATTCCTGGAGTTGATAAATGAATTTAGTAAAGTCTCAGGATACAAAACTCAATGCACAAATCAGTGGTGTTCATATACACTAAAAACAGTCAAGCCAAAAATCAAATCAAAGATGCAACACTTTTCACAATAGCATTAAAGAAAATTAAATATTTAGGAATATAGTTAATGAAGGAAGTGAGAGACCTATATAGGGAGAACTATGAAACACTGAGAAAAAAAAATTATAGAAGATGTAAACAGATGGAAAACCCTACCATGCTCATAGATTGGCAGAATCAATATTGTTAAAGTCCCCAAACAACAAATGCTGGCATGGATGCGGAGAGAGAGGAACACTCTTACACTGCTGGTGGGACTGCAAACTAGTTCAACCTCTGTGGAAAGCAATATGGAGATACCTCAAAGCGATACAAGTAGATCTACCATTTGATCCAGCAATTCCACTACTGGGCATCTACCCAAAAGATCAAAAGTCACTTTATGAAAAAGACACCTGCACTCAAATGTTTATAGCGGCACAATTTACAATTGCAAAGCTATGGAAACAACCCAAGTGCCCATCAATTCATGAGTGGATTAATAAAATGTGGTATATATATACCATGGAATACTACTCAGCTTTAAGAAACGATGGTGATATAGCACCTCTTGTATATTTCTGGATACAGCTGGAACCCATTCTACTAAGTGAAGTATCTCAAGAATAGAAAAACCAGCACCACATGTACTCACCAGAAAATTGGTATTAACAAATCAACACCTAAGTGGACATATAGGAGTAACATTTATCGGGTGTTGGGAGGGTGGGAGGGGGGAGAAGAGGAGGGGTATATTCAACCACAACGAGTAAGATGTGCAACGTTTGGGGGATGGACATGCTTGAAGCTCTTACTCGAGGGGGGAGGGGGGCATGGGCAATATAAGTAATTTTAACACTTGTGCCCCTATAATACGCTAAAATTAAAAAAAATGTCCATACTAATTAAAGTGACCTACAGAATTAATGTAATCCCTATCAAAGTACCATCATTATTCTTTAGAGACCTAGAAAAAATAATTCTACATTTCATATAGAACCAGAGAAGACCCTGTATAACCAAAGCAAACTTAAGTGAAAAGAACAAATTGGGAGGCATCAGTCTACCAGACTTCAAGCTTTACTACAAGGCTATAGTAACCAAAACAACATGGTACTGACAAGAATAGAGATATAGACCTTTGGAACAATACTAAGGACCCAGACAAAAAACCATCCTCATATTGTCATCTAATCTTTGATAAAGCAGACAAATATATGCACTGGGAAAAAGAACCTCTATTCAATAAATGGTTCTGAGAAAAATGGATAACGACATGCAGAAGATTGAAACTGGATCCAACCTCTCACAAAAATTAACTCCCAATGGATAACAGACTTAAACCTCAGGCATGAAAACTTAAGAATTCTAAAAGAAAATGTTGGGAAAACTCTTATAGATTTTAGCCTAGGCAAAGAAGACCCCCAAAGCAATCACGGCCCCAACAAAAATAAATAAATGGGACCTGATCAAATTAAAAAGCTTCTGCACTACCAAGAAAACTATCATTAAACAATGTATAGAATGGGAGAAAATATTTGCTTTCTACACATCCAATAAAGGGCTGATAAGAAGAATCTATTTAGAACTTAAGAAAATTAATAAGAAAAATGAAACAAATCCATCAAGAAGTGGTCAAAGGACATGAACAGAAACTTTTCAAAAGAAGACAGAATAATGGCCAGCAAACATATAAAAAAGGGCTCAACCTCTCTAATCATTAGAGAAATGCAAATCAAAACCACAATGAGATATCACCTAAATCCAGTGAGAGTGCCTTAATCAAAAAGTCCCAAAATAACAAAGGCTGGTATGGATGAGGAGAGATAGGAACACTCTCACACTGCTGGTGGGACTGTAAATTAGTACAAACCCTATGGAAAGTAATTTGGAACTACTTCGAAGAGCTAAAAACGGAAATACCATTGGATCTAGCAATCCCACCACTAGGCATCTACCCAAAGGAAAAAAGGACACTGTATAATAAAAACATCTGCACTTAAATGTTTATGGCAGCATTATTCACAATTGCAAAGATATTCTTGTTTGTTTGTTTTTTATTTTTTCTCGTGCCTCAGCTTCCTGAGCAGCCGGGACTACAGGCATGCGCCACCATGCCCAGCCAACCTTTTCCATATATATTAGTTGGCCAACCAACTTCCCTCCACCTACAGCAGAGACGGGGTCTCGCTCCTGCTCAGGCTGGCCCCAAACTCCTGACTTGAAGCCATCCTCCCACCTCGGCCTCCCAGAGTGCTAGGATCACAGGCGTGAGACACCATGACCAGCCTAGAGCTCATGTTTTTAAGGGCCATGCTAAATAACAATTTACAATATTGTATTAGTACAATGTGGGTTATTATTTATATTTTTATAATTTTTGGAAATGGGGTCTCACTATCTTGCCCAGGCTGGATCCAAACTCAAGCTATGCTCCCACCTCACCTTCCTGAGTAGGTGGGACTACAGGTGCTAGGTATGCAGAGGGAGTGATGGTGTGGATAGTGTATGGGTTGTTAAAGAGAAATTATTCTGACATCTGTTGAAAATTGGTAAGGAAGACTTTATACAACACTATTGCCATAGTAGTCAAGACAATCACACAGGGCAGGCAGATTGAACTTAACTCCATGTGAGAAGAAAAACGGGGATGTATAGCCAAAGACGGAGAGAGGGCTCCATGGATGGGAGATTACACATAGGAGATTGTAAGGATGGGGGTATTTTTGCTTAATTAAACTGGCTACTAGCTCTCTAGGAGGCCGAGGCAGGTGGATTGCTCAAGGTCAGGAGTTTAAAACCAACCTGAGCAAGAGCGAGACACCATCTCCTCCATAAATAGAAAGAAATGAATTGGCCAACTAATATATATAGAAAAAATTAGCCGGGCATGGTGGCGCATGCCTGTAGTCCCACATACTCGGGAGGCTGAGGCAGCAGGATTGCTTGAGCCCAGGAGTTTGAGGTTGCTGTGAGCTAGGCTGATGCCATGGCACTCACTCTAGCCTGGACAACAAAAAGCGAGACTCTGTCTCAAAAAAATAGAAATAAATAAATAAAATAAACTGGCCAAAGAGGATTCTGGCTAAAGGCAGGCCAAGGCCTGGTACATCAAAGGTGGTGATGACGAAGTTTATCAGATGTCATGTCGGGAGTGACCAGATATCCAGGGTGGGGAGGTAACTTAGCAGGATTCTTTGCTAAGACTGGGCTGGGCAGGCCAAAGATAAAGTGGAGGTCAAGGTTGAGGTCTCCTCATGAGAGCCTGACTAAAGTTTGGACAAGGGAGGAGTCTTGTCAAAGTTTATGCTCAAAATATGTTATTTAAAAGGGGCCTAAGGGCCGAGCATGGTGGCTCACGCCTGCAATCCTAGCACTCTGGGAGGCCAACGCAGGCGGATCGCTCAAGGTCAGGAGCTCGAAACCAGCCTGAGCAAGAGCAAGACCCTGTCTCCACTAAAAATAGAAAGAAATTATCAGGACAACCAAAAATACATAGAAACAATTAGCCGGGCATGGTGGCGCATGCCCGCAATCCCAGCCACTGGGGAGGCTGAGGCGGGAGGATTGCTTGAGCTCAGGAGACTGAGGTTGCTGTGAGCTAGGCTGATGCCACAGCACTCTAGCCAGGGTAACAGAGCCAGACTCTGTGTCCAAAAAATAAAAATCAACTAAAAAACAAAGGCAGATTAATAGGAGAAAAGCATACAAATTTATTCGATCATCATTTTCTATGACATTAGAGCCTTCAGAATGAAGACTTGTAGAACAGGAATGCCTGCCAGATAAAAAGGAGGGGGGCCACACCAGGGTTTCTAATTAGCAGCCTTCTTGGGCTCCAGAAGCACTGAATCATGGCTTACCCAGTTATCTCCCCCCTCAGGAACCCCACAGCTGCACACTCCACCCTTGGTTTTAGCAAATGTGCTTGCTTGGCTCTCTGGCCCTTGACAGGATAAGGAGGGGCGAGGCCTGTTTTGTTCCTGATAGCCTTCTGCACCCTCCTTTGGAGTGCTAGGCAGGGACATGGGCCTGGAACCTGCTGGTTCCCCAGTTAACCAGTATCATTCTGTAGAACAGGAATGGGAGTAGGGGTGACTCCATCACAATTGCAAAGATATGGAAACAACCCAAGTGTCCATCAATACATGAATGGATTAATAAAATGTGGTATACATATGCCACATTGTATACCACATATATATACCATAGAATACTAGTCAACCACAAAAAAACAATAGTGAACCAGCATCTCTTATATTATCCTGGATAGAGCTTGAGCCCATCCTTTGAAGTGAGATATCACAAGAATGGAAAAACAAGCACCACATGTATTTGCCATTACCTTGGCACTAACTGATGAACACTAAAGTGCTCACATGCAAGTAACATTCAATGGGTTCTGGTTAGGTGGGAAGAGGTGGTTGGGGTGGGTTAACTAAAAACTAATAGGTGTGGAGTCCACTGTATGGGGGAATGTCATACTTGTAGCTCTGGTTTGGGTGAGGTAAAGGCATTATATGTAACCAAAATGTTTGTACCCCCATAATATTCTGAAATTAAAAAATATATATAGATATAAATATATATATATAAATACACACACATCTATATAAAATACAGTGACCTAATAGAAAAAGTGATAATCTCTTAAAATGTCACACAGTAGAATTTAATTTACATTTAAAAGGAAGTTACTATAAGTAATTATAACTTAATTAAATATTGATTATTCTAAGACCTCTATTGTGATTTAGGCTCTCTGCAGAGTAGAATAAATCTGGGTGATTTGAAATAAACTCAAAATGACATCAGTAAAAGAAAAAATATAATGCAGGAAATGAATGAAAAATTCTCTAAAGAAAAAAGTATTAAAGAAAAACCAAACAGAAATTCTAGAAATAAAAAATGCATTTAAAAAAATTACAATGAGATATTACTCATCTCCAGTAAGAAAGGCCTTTATCAAAAAATCCCCAAACAATAAATGTTGGTGTGGATGCAGAGAGATAGGAACACTCCTACACTGCTGGTGGGGCTGCAAACTAGTTCGACCTCTGTGAAAAGCAATATGGAGATACCTTAAAGTGATACAAGTAGATCTACCATTTGATCCAGCAATCCCATTAGTGGGCATCTACCCAAAAGAACAAAAGACACTCTATAAAAAAGACACCTGCACTCAAATATTTATAGCAGCACAATTCACAATCGCAAAATTGTGGAAACAACCCAAGTAACCATCAATACATGAGTGGATTAATAAAATGTAGTATATGTATACCATGAAGTACTATTCATCTATAAGAAAAAATGGTGATATAGCATCTCTTGTATTTTCCTGGATAAAGCTGGAACCCATTCTACTAAGTGAAGTATCCCAAGAATGGAAAAACTAGCACCACATGTACTCACCAGAAAATTGGTTTCCCTGATCAATACCTAAGTGGACATATAGGAATAACATTTATCGGGTGTTGGGCAGATGGGAGGGGGAGGAGGGGATGGGTACATACATACATAATGAATGTGAGGCGCACCACGTGGGGGATGGTCAGGCTTGAAACTCTGACACGGGGGGGGGGGGCGCGGGGGGGGCGGCCCAGAGAATATACGTAACTTTAACATTTGTACCCCCATAATATGCTGAAATTTAAAAAAAAAGAAATTACAAAACACAGTGGAAAGCAAATTACAAAACACAATGGAAAGAATAGGCTAGATCACTCAGAATCATCTCAGCACTTGAAGATACCTGTGAGCTAAACAAATCAGGTGAAGAGAAAGAACACAGAAATGAGAGGCATGAACAAAGCATATAAGAAATGCAGAATTATGTAAAGAGGCCAAACATATGAAAAATAGACATCTCTTAGGGAAAAGAAGAAAATACACAAGGGTTGGATAATTTACTTGAGAGTATAATTGAGGAAAATTTCCCTGTCCTAGCTAGAAATCTAGAGATACGGATGCTAGAAACACACAGAACTCCTGGGAGATTCATTGTGAAAAGGAAATCACCATGTCACATAGTTATTAGGCTGGCCAAAGTAAACATGAAAGATGCACTCCTACAAGCAGTAAAGTGAAAACACCAGGTAACCTACAAAGGAAAACTTATCAGACTAACTGCAGACTTCTCAACTGAATCCTTACAAGCCAGAAGGAACTGGAGACCCATCCTCAGTCTTCTAAAACAGAATAATAGCCAGCATAGAATTTTGTATCCTCCAAAACTAAGCTTCTTATATGAGGGAGAAATAAAGACTTTCTCAGAAAATCACTTGCTGATGGAATTTGTGAAGACGAGACCTGCCCTGCAGGAAGTACTCATATCTGCATTATATACTAACTAGAGCAATGGACACCCACTGGTATAAAATCAGCCAAAAGCTAACATCCAGAATGCAGATACCACAATGGCTAAAGAGGCAAAACAAAACAATATGGTGCTACCCAACAGGATGAACAAAATCCACCCCAAATATCAATTTTCTCAATAAATGTGAATGGCATAAACTGCCCATTAAAGAGATATAGGCTGTCTGAATGGGAAGAAAAACACAAGCCGACTATCTGCTGTCTCAAGGAAATGCATCTAACCTACAACTCATTCAGACCAAGGTGAAGGGATAGAAAAAAATATTCCAGGCAAATGGAAACCAAAATCAAGCTGGTATACTCATTCTCGTATCAGATAACATATAGTTTAAATCAACAAAAGTAAAGAAAGACAAAAATGGTCAACTATTTAATGATGAAGGGAACAATTCAACAAGAAGACTTAACAGTCCTAAATATTTATGCACCTAACACAGGAATGCCCAGATACATAAATCAAATCCTACTTGATCTAAACAAAATGATAAACAGCAATGCCATAATAGCCAGGGACTTCAATACCCTACTGACAGAACTGGACAGATTCTACAAACATAAAATGAGCAAAGAAACAATGGACTCAACAGAACTCTAGAACAAATGGGCCTAACAGACATCTACAGAATATTCCACCCAAATAACAAGAAGGATATATGTTCTTCTCTTCAGCTCAGGGAACATTCTCTAAAATTGATCACATCCTAGGCACAAAACAGATCTCAATAAATTTATGAAAATAGAAATTATATCATGTATCTTCTCAGACTACAGTAGAATAAAATTAGAAATTTATTCTAACAGAAACACTCATCTCTACACAAAGTAATGGAAACTAAACAGCCTATTTCTGATTGTTGGGTCAAGGAGGAGACTCAGATGGAAATCAAAAGATTCTTTGAACTCAATGATAATGGGGACACAAGTTAACAAAATCTGGAGCATACAGCAAAAGCAGTTCTGAGAGGAAAACTCATAGCCTTAAATGTCCACATCTAAAAGACAGAAAGATCACAAATCAACAATCTAAGAAATCATCTCAAGGAACTGGAAACAGAAGAACAAACCAAACCGAAACCAGACAGAGGGAAAGAAATAACCAATATCAAGTGGAACTAAATGAAATCAAAAACAAGGTAACTAAACAGAAGATTAATAAAAAGTTGGTTCTTTGAAAAGATAAACAAAATTGATAGGCCTCTTGCTAGATTAACCAGAAGCAGAATGAAAGGACTTTAATAAACTCAATTAGAAATGAAAAAGGAAAAGTCACAACTCATATCATGGAAGTACAAAACATCTTGTATGAATACTATAAAAATCTCTATGCCTATAAACTTGAAAACATGGAAGAAATAGACAAATTCTTAAAAAAACACAACCTCCCTAGGCTCAATCAAGAAAAAATGGAATCCCTCAACAGACTAATATCAAGCACCAAAATTGAATCAACATTAAAAAAATCTTCCAACAAAAAAAGTGCCAGACCAGATGAGTTCACACCCAAATTTTACCAAATCTACAAAGAATATCTGGTACCTATCCTGCAGAAATTATTCCATAACATTGAGAAGGAAGGAATCCTCCCCAACTCATTTTATGAAGCCAATATCACCTTGATACCAAAGCCAGGAAAGGACACCACAAAAAAGAAAACTACAGACCAATATCCCTTATGAATATAAATGCAAAAATTCTCAAAAAAATCTCACCAAACCGAATTCAACTGCACATCAAAAAAAATAATTCACTATGACCAAGTGGGTTTTATCCCAGAGATAAAAGAATGATTCAACATATGCAAATCTATAAATGTAATTTACTGTATAAATAAAAGCAAAAACAAAGACCATGTGATCCTCTCAATAGATGCAGAAAAGGCATTTCACAAAATCCAGCACACTTTTTTGATAAACGCTCTTAACAAAATAGTCATGGATGGGACATACCACACAATTACTAAAGTCATATATGATAAACCCATAGGCCAACATCATATTGAATATGGAAAAATTGAAAGCATTCCCGCTTAGAACTGGAACCAGACCAGGTTGCCCACTATCACCACTTCTATTCAACATAGTGCTGGAAGTCCTTGCCAGAGCAATCAGAAAAGGAGGAAATCAAGGATATACGAAGTAGAAAAGGAGAGGTCAAACAATCCACTCCTTACTGATGATATCTAGAAAACCCCAAAGATTCAACCAAGAGTTTCCTGGAATTGTTAAATGAATTCAGCTAAGTCTTAGGCTACAAAATTAATGCACACAAATCAGTAGCTTTCATATATGCCAATAACAGTCAAGCTAAGAATCAAATCAAAGATGCAATACCTTTCACAATAGCATCAAAGAAAATAAAAACGAATACCATATGTATTCAGTACAAAATTGGAACTAATTGATCAACACTTATGTGCACATATGGAAATAAAATTCAAGGGAAATCAAGTAGGTGGGAGGCATGGGCAAATTCACACCTAAGGGGTACAATGCACACTAACTGACTGAAGGGCAAACTTATAATTTGACTCAAACTGTGCAAAAGTAAATTATGTAACCCAAACATATATGCCTCATTAAATTCTGAAATTTTAAAAAAAGAATAGAAATATAGTCATCAGCCTGACCAAAGTCAAAGTGAGTAAGAAAATCCTACAAGCTGTGAGATAAAAGCAATAAGTTACTTATAACAGAAAACCCAGTAGACTAACAGCAGACTTCTTGGCAGAGACCTTTCCAATTAAAAGGGATAGGGGTCCCATTTTTACTCCTCTTAAACAGAATAACTGCCAGCCAATAATTTTGCATCCTGTACAAGTTTCATAAATGATGGAGAAATACTGTCTTTCCCAGACAAGCGAACACTAAGGGAATTTGCCATCACTAGATCTGCCCTACAGGAAATGCTTGAAAGTACTCTATACATGGAAGAGAACACTCAAAATCCACCAATATGAAAGCACCAGAAAGTTAATACTCACAGCGCATATAAAACAAGAACTCAAGGGATAAAACAAAGCGAGTAGATATCATTCGACAAGATGAATAGAACAATGTCTCATATATCCATACTAATTTTGAAAGTAAAAAGTCTTAATTCTCCTTTTAAAATATACAGACTGGCTGAATGGATGAAAAGACAAACCTGAAGGATCTGCTGCCTTCAATAAACCTATCTAACTCACAAGGATACTCACAGACTCAAGGTAAAGGGATCGAAAAAAATATTCCATGCAAATGGAAACCAAAAGCGAACAGGGGTAGCTATTCTCATAGCAGACAAAACAGACTTTAAATCAATAATAATTTTTTAAAAATACAGTCACTATATAATGATAAAGGGAGTAATTTAGCAAGAAGATAGAACAATCCTAAATATATATGCATTTAACATAGGAGCTCCCGGATTCACAAATCAAATACTATAAGATCTAAGCAAAGAAATAAACAGCAACATCATAATTGCTGGGGACTTCAACACTCCACTGACTGAACTAGACAGATCATCATGGAAGAAGGTCAACAAAAAACATTGGACTTAAACAAGACTCTAGAACAAATGGACTTAACAGGCATCTACAAAACAATTCTACCCCAAAACAGCAGGATATACATTCCTCTCTTCAGCACATGGGACATTTTCCAAGATAGATCATATATTAGCCCACAAAATAAGTTCAACAAATCAGAAATCAAAATCATTCCATATACCTTCTCAGATTATAGAATAAAACTAGAAATCACCTACAAGAACTCTCAAATCTACACAAAGTCATGGAAATTAAATGACCTGCTGTTGCACGATTCTTGGGTCAATTACTAAATTAAGATGAAAATGAAAAGATTTTTCAAACTGAATGACAATCATGATACAAGCATCCAAAAATCTATGGGATATAGCTAAAGCAGTGCTAAGAGGGAAATTCATAACCTTAAATGCTTATATCAAAAAGACAGAAAGATCACAAATTAACAACCTAAAGTCATACCTCAAGGAACTAGAAAAAAAAGAACAAACCACACCCAAAGCTAACAGAAGAAAAGAAACAATAAAGCTCAGAGCAGAACTGAACAAGATAGAAATAAAAAAAAAAACACTATAAAGGATCAATTAAACAAAAAGTTAGTTCTTTGAAAAGATAAACAAAATTGACAGACCTCTACCTACATTAACCAAAAATAGAAGAGAAAGGACCCAAATAAGCTCAATCATAAATGAAAAAGAAGACATTACAACTGATACTACAGAAATACAAAATATCATCCATGAATACTAAGAAATCTCTACACACACAAACTAGAAAATGTAGAGAAAATGGATATATTCCTGCAAACACACAACATCCCAAGTCTGAATCAGGAAGAAATATATTTCCTGAACACATCAATAACAAGTAGCAAGATTGAAGCAGTAATAAAAAAAAAATATCTACCAACAAATAAAAGCTCCAGACCCGACGGATTTACAGCTGAATTCTATCAAACCTATAAAGAAAAACTGGTACCTATCCTACATAAACTATTCCATAACATCAAGAAGGAGGGAATCCTTCCTAACTTATTCTATGAAGCCAGCATCACCTTGATATCAAAGTCTGGAAGGGACACAACAACAAAAAAGAAAACTACGGACCAATATCTCATATGAACATAGATGCAAAAATCCTCAACAAAGTACTAACAAACCAAATTCAATAGCACATCAAAATGATAATCTACCATGATCAAGTGGGTTTCATCCTAGGGATGAAAGGATGGTTTAACATACACAAATCAATAAATGTGATTCACTACATAAACAGAAACAAAAACAAAGACCACATGATCATCTCAAGATGCAGAGAAAACATTCAATAAAATCCAGCACCTTTTCATAATATAAATCCTCAACAAACTGGGCATAGAAGGAACACAACTAAAAATTATATAAGCCATATATGACAAACCCACAGGCAACATCATGCTGAATGGGGAAAAACTGAAAGCATTTCTCCTAAGAACTGGAACAAGACAAGGTTGCCCACTGTCACCACTTTCATTCAACATAGTAGTAGAAGTCCTAGTCAGAGCAATCCTGCAAGAGAAAGAAATAAAGGGTATCTAAATAAGGACAGAGGAGGACAAACTATCCCTGTTCACTGACAATATGATCATGTATCTAGAAAATCCTGAACATACCACCAAAAGACTCCTAGAATTGATAAATAAATTCAGCAAACTCTCAGGTTACAAAATCAATATACACAAATCAGTAGCATTTTATATACTAATAACAGTCAAGCTGAGAGTCAAATCAAGGACTCAATACTATTTACAATAGATACGAAGAAAATAAAATACCTAGGAATATACTTAACCAAGAAGATCAGAGATCTCTTTAAGGACAACTATAAAACACTGATGAAAGAAATCATAGATAACAAAAACAAATGGAAAAACATCCCATATACATGGATTGATAGAATCAATATCATTAAAATGTCCATACTGCCCAATGTGATTTACAGATTCAATGCAATCCCTGTCAAAATGCCAATGTCATATTTCACAGATGTAGAAAAAATAATCCTAAGCTTTATTTGGAAACAAAAAAGAGCCCCAATAGTCAAAGCAATCTTAAGCAAAAAGAACAAATCTGGAGGCATCACATTACCTGACTTCAAATTATACAAGGTTATAGAAACCAAAATAGCATGGTACTGCTATAAAAGTAGAGACATGTACCAATGGAACAGAATACAGAACCCAGAAATAAAACTATCTACCTATAACCAACAGATCTTTGACAAAGTAAATAACAACACTGGGGAAAGGAAGTCCTATTCAATAAATGGTGCTGGGAAAAGTGGATAGCCACGTACCGAAGAATGAATCAGGACCCTATTTCTCACCATATATTAAAATTAATTCAAGATGAATAAAAAACTTAAATGTAAGGCATGAAACCATAAAAATTCTAGAAGAAAACATACGAAAAACTCTTCTAGACATCACCCTAGGCAAAGAACTTAACACTAGGACCCCAAAGGCAAATATAGTAAAAACAAAAATAAACAAATGAAACTTAATTAAACAGCTTCTGCACAGCAAATGAAATAATCAGTAGAGTAAATAAACTACCTACAGAGTGGGAAAAAATTCACAAACTATACATCTAACAAAGGGCTAATATCCAGAATTTACAAAGAATTCACACAAATCAACAAGAAAAAAAAACAAACCACCACCTTTAAAAGTGGGCAAAAGATATGAACAAAAGTTTTTCAAAAGAAGATAGATGAATGACAAAAAAACATGAAAAAATGCTCAACATCAATAATCATCAGGGAAATGCAAATTAAAACTACAATAAGATGTCAGAATGGCCATCATTTAAAAGTCAAAAAACAATAGATGCTGGTATAGATGCAGAGCAAAAGGAATGCTTACATACTGTTGGTGGGACTGCAAATTAGTACAAGCTCTAGGAAAACAGTATGGTGACTCCTCAAAGAAATAAATGTAGACTTACCATTCAATCCAGCAATCGCACTACTGGGTATCTACCCAAAGGAAAAGTTGTCATCGTATCAATAAGATGCCTGCACTCATATGTTTATTGCAGCACAATTCGCAATTTTCAAGATGTGGAATCGACCTCAGTGCCCATCAATTCGTGAGTGGATAAAGAAAATGTGGTGTGTGTGTACACACACACACACACACACACACACACACACACACGCACCATGGAGTACTACTCAGCCATAAAAAAGGAATGAAATAATATCTTTTGCAGCAATTTAGATATAACTGGAGACTATCACTCTACGTGAAGTATTTCAGGAATGGAAAAACAAACACCACATGTATTTTCTAATTATTGGTAGCTAAACAATGGGCATGCACAGGCACAAAGAGATGTAAAGGACATTGGAAACCCAGAAAGGAGGAAGAGTGGGAGAGGATGAGGGGTAAAGCCATAACTATCAGGTACTATGAACACTATTCTGGGTTATGGGCACACTAAAAGTTCCAACTTAAGCATTATATAAGGTATCCATGTAACAAAAACATTTGCATTCCCTTAATATTTTGAAATTTAAAAAAAGGAGTAGAGAAAAACAAAAATAACAACAAATATATACTACACAGCAAAAAACTATAGTCATTTTCATTAAAATCAGGAACAAGATATATATTCACTATACCATTATTCAACTTTGTGTTATAGATTCAAGCTAATTCAGTAAGACAAGAAATTGAAATAATTCATAAAAATACAAGAAAATAACAATAGATTACTAAAATTTTTTAAAAGTAAAAGAATGTGGTAAATTAGGTACAAGGTAAATAAATAAAATCAGTAACTGTTGTCTATGCTAGCAATAATTAATTACTAATAAAATTGGCAGGAAATTCCCATTTATATTTCTAGTTATAAATTTGAAGTCTTAAATTTGTTAAAAGTCTAAAAATAAAAGTTTTATTCAGTAACACTGAATAATATATTTTCTAGTATATAAAGTGCTGAGGAAGACAAAATACTTGTCATTAGCTTAGAACTTAATCTGTTTTCATAATCTCATTAATAGCATTATTATATTCACACATCTCAATGGTTACTGAATACTACAGAAGTTACAATTGTTAGACTTCTATTAGAAATACAGAGCTGATGTCATTAGTTTCTATTGTGCTCTGACAACAAAATCCCATCAGAATTTAATATACTTTAATAATTTTATTGTTATTGTTCTGTGATTGAAGCTGCTGAAAACATCTCAAAGTATCTTCAAAAACCTAATAGTAGAAAAATTATTTATACATAGTAATAAACAAATAAGGTCCTATCTGTTAGCATTTTTCAAAAATAAAATACTCACCTACTTATCTTCTCAAATCCCAAATCAAGACCTCACTGATACATAAAATATTTGCTAACATCCTAAACCAAAACCACAGCTTAATTTTTATTCAAAATCATTGAAGAATGATCATGGCTTATTGGGCTCCCCAAATAAGTTCTAACTCCTTTATGAACAGGGATCATGCCTTCAATTTGTCTTCTTCACTGAGCCCAATGCTATGAATAGTGTTTTTTCAGTTCATCAATATGATTCATGCATATAAGCAGTATTTCCTTCAAAAACTATTCTCTTATGTTTAAAGAAAGATGAATAATTGTAATCAAGTATTTTGTAAATGTTGAAATAAACTCTTTATCTAAAATAATTTTTAAATCAGCATATAATTATCTTTGTATTTGTAGATGCTTTCTCAACTTTCCAAAGGAACAAAGGCATACTTTAAATTAAAAGAAAAAAAAAGTTCAATAGCTATCATTCTCACCCTTTTCCCACTGAGCCCCTTTGTGATTACTGTCACCATATGCAATTGGTTTACATAATACAAGGTTGTTAGAACAAAATAAACACCCACTTTTGGTTAATATTTTGCAGTTATTTAACAAGGGATATATTATTATTGTATATGTAATATGTGTGTACATATTATACATATTACATGGATATATAATAATGTATTATTAAATCACATGTAAAAGTAGGTTATTCTTTACTACCTAATTGTGCTTCTTCCCTACCATACTATAAACCACTTGAGTTCAGACATTATCTTGTTTCAAGCTCCAGAGTTTTATAGGCATTCAAAAAACTACTGATTTTTATCAAAACAATTCAACACATATAGTGAGGAACTTTTATTCTATAGTTCATACTGTTAATCTTACCCAAAAAATCTAAGACTCATAATTGAGATAATATAAAAATCTTGTGAAGCAAAATTATAGAGATAGAATGAGAAGGGAGAATATTGTGCTAGAAATCAGGAAACCTGGTTCAGGTCTCAGCTCTGTCACTGTCTAACCTGGACATATTACTTAACCTCTCAGTTTCCTCATCTATTAAAAAAGTCCACTAAATCATTTTAAGATCCCTTCCAATTCCATTGATATTTCTAATACAAATACTTATACTAGAAACTATAGTAGACTTAAGAGACATGTGATAGACAGATAGGTATTTCTATATTTCTCACTAATAGTGTATCCCTTAAAAGAAACAGCAATGGGCTTATATTTAGCATTATGTTTGATAATTCAAAAGCACTAATTATCTAACTAGTTGTAGTGTTAGACTATTAAAGATGATTTGCTGTTGATTTAGCCTGATTCACACATGAGCTACACACTTGCATTTTAAACAGTCCACTGAGATATCTGGCACTATTATTATAAGTATAAATAGACTTCAAGTATTTGAGGGCCACCTTTCTTCCTCAGTTGGCACCTTGTTAAATCCCAAGAGTTGATAGGGGAGGGGGGGACATTTTGAGCCTCCATTACAAGTAAAATAGGATCTAAATTCACAATTTACAAAAATAGCATTTTTGTCCTCTTCCAAACAAATAATGCAGAGTCCATGTCTTTCTTTCTTATCCTATTTATTCCCAGTTGCAAAGAACTTGAAAATGACAGCTTTCCTCTTGCTACATTAGAAATAAACAAAAACAACTATACACACACAATCACTGCCCCTAAGGCTGATGTCACCACGATTTGTTTACTATGTACCAGACACAACGAAAAACACATTACATGGGTTAACTCACTTAATTTTCATTTATTTCTATAGCCCCATAGGTGCTCTCCTCACAAATGAAGAAATTGAGGCTCAGAAAGGCTAATCAACTTGTCCAAGGTCACTAAGCTAGCGAATACACACACAGATTGATTAATACCCTTAGATGAGAGCCATGTAACCTTTCAGTACTCTAATTCTGAGTATAAAAGACCTTCCTGATTTGCCTGATATGGATTTAAGATCAGATACACAGAAGTGGTTTTCAAAGTAATTATAATATCAGAGCTTCAACTTGGGGTAGAGTCAAGATCAACCACTGAGTTACAAGCAACCATGGGATAATAACCAAACATTTCTGTGCCTAAGTTTACTAATGGGTATAAATAAGATAAAGTGATCCCTGTGCCTAATGTACCTATCAAGAAAATAATAAGACTGTATTAAAAATGGAGAAGCAGTGGTTATTCCTGATCTTTGAGGGACAGTGCATAAAGAGAAGGGTATTACAGAGCAGCAAAATGCCTTTTTACCTACTGCTTCCTAGAGTCATTCTAGAATAAGCTCAATCATGTCAGAGTAGGAAGAATCTCCGATCCACACAACCCTTCACAGTTCTCATGGCTTTCTAACTCAAAGTGTTTGTAAAATCTGAAGTGTTAGTTTACTTATTTTCCTGGAATGTGTAAAGAGAGTTCATTTTGCAAACATAGGGTAGGAAAAACCAAGAGCGTGAGTGATAATAAAAAGTATGGCTGGTCCAGGGTACAATAAAAACGGACACAAGATCTCAGAAACTTATAGTTAAGAATAAGAGAACAAAGTCAATACTCAGAGGAAAAAGGAGAAGGCCAGTAAAAATTATTAAAGGGAAAAAATTATAGACTAGTGACCCTGAGCTCTGTTAGGGTCACTTCCACCTTAAGATGCTGCTGGCAATAGGCCTCTATCAGCTGTAGCCAGCACAGTCCATAGGGTAACAATTGTGAAATAGGCAGATATTTTAGGGAGGGTGAAATGTGAGCTCTTTCTTCTGGCTATAAGAGTTCTACTCACCAATGTGATGGACATGAAAAAGCAGAATTTCAGGAGAAACATAAATATCTTTTGACCCCATATATCTTATTTTAGTCCATTGCCCAAAATTCAATTCTCAGAAGGACAAAAATCTTTTTTATATCACAATGACAGAAACTAAAAAACAAAAACAAAACAAAACTGAGAAAAACAACACTTGGGAAATACATTTTAAAGAATAATATGTTGACTAAATTTCTTGTCACTATGGGACTACTTTAATGAGTAACAGTGCTTTTACTTCTAAAGGAGGAGGTGGGGAGGTCAACAAATAGCAGAAAAAAAGGTTAAGAAAAAGAAGACTGGACACTGAAGACTAACCTCATCTACAGAAATACAAGCTATAAGTGGAGGTATCTTTCATGGTGAAGAATACTAATTCCAAAGGAAATCTTTAAAGATTTATAGTCCCTGATCCCTTGTGTAGTAGCAGCAGAAAGCTGTAGAAAAAGAAAGCCTTTAGTTTGGCTGTAACAGAATTTTATAGACAGACCTACATATTTTACATATTTTACAGTCAGGCCTACTAGGCAAGTCTGTCTCAAAAGGCCCAAGATAATCTAAAAGAAAAAGAATCAAGTGTTTAAGTGGTTAAAGGGATATTTTCAGATAAATGAGCAGAAATTAAGTCTCAGAACTACTAGAAATAAATGACTTTGCAATAGTGAAACAAGTCATACTACTAGCAAATTTTTTTTTTTTTTTTTTTTTTTTTTTTTTTTTTTGAGACAGAGTCTCACTTTATCGCCCAGGCTAGAGTGAGTGCCATGGCGTCAGCCTAGCTCACAGCAACCTCAAACTCCTGGGCTCAAGCAATCCTGCTGCCTCAGCCTCCCAAGTAGCTGGGACTACAGGCATGTGCCACCATGCCCGGCTAATTTTTTCTATATATATTAGTTGGCCAATTAATTTCTTTCTATTTATAGTAGAGATGGGGTCTCGCTCTTGCTCAGGCTGGTCTCGAACTCCTGAGCTCAA
>VSMD01032996.1:0-22463 GCA_008750895.1 Mirza zaza
GAAGAATCTTCCCAGTGCCCAAAGAGTGGGTTATGCAACTTAAGCAGATTTCTTCATCCACAAACATAACCCCTTTCTCCATGGGCTCTGGGTCCACTCTAGACACAACAGGTTCTACCCACTTCTACTGAACGTTATTTAGGAGAGAACAAAAGGAAAAAATATCACATAAGGCCAATATTATCCTCAAAAATCCCTTAGGATCTGCCACGTGGAGATCATAGCTTCTCTCCGTAAGCTGGTTCTCCATGGCACTGGCTCACCTCACTGTCCTCAGTGAGACAAGAGTGGAGTCACTCTGTCCCCAAGTAACTCCAACACGCCAGATGGAATGTTTGGCTTGTTCTGTGAATACTTCACTTGGCCAGATGCTCATGCTGAGAAAAGCACAGGGAAACTGAGACCTACCAAGAAACCAGCAAATACACTTCGAGGCATGTGTCCTGCAATATATTATTTCTCTCTCCATCTACATTTTTTGGTATGGCTTGACTTGTGAGTTCAACACCCTTGCAGATTCATTCTCAAAAACTTGTAGGGGCTATTATTGACATCTGTATTTCTTGCAAGTCTTCAAGCTAAGTAGGTTGGAGAACTGAGCTCATGTTTGTGTTGCTGTGGTCTCGCCTTTGGTGGTCAGCGAATCTCCATAGCCATTGTGTGGGTTACGTGCTATTCTCCTTGAAGATGACACTCTTGATTCTCTAAGTGCAGTGAAAATAGGAGGCTTGAGCCCTCTGTTCCTAATAACCATTATTTTGTGCAGTCTTCGTTAAATGCAGATTTATCTTACAAGTGTTGTGATTTGAATCCCTGAGGATATATGGTCACAGAAGCCGTGGAAGCCAAGAGGCTTTTGTGTAAACCAGCCATTCCCTTCTTCTGTTTGTTTTTGGTTTAGTTGGTCTGTCATTGCTAACAAGGTTGGTTACAGGGTCAACTAGAAAGGATTAGCAATGCTTTCCCTCCCAGGGCTGGGCTACTTGGTAAAGCAAAGTAAAATTTTACCACTTGTTAGGTGGGAAGATAAAGTTCTGAGACCAGCTAAAATTGTAGGATGGCATGTGAATTAACCTGATGGAGCATTTTTTTTAAAAAAAGGAATAGAATACTTCTCTCTTTTTTTTTCTTTTAAATTTCTACTTTGACGTAATTTCAGGCTTACAGATGTGAATTTCTGTACACTGTTTACCCAGATTCTCCAAATATTAACATTTACAACATTTACTTTATCCTTTTTCCTCTCTACTCTTTATCCCTAAATACAATAGTGTGTACTT
The DNA here is from genome assembly GCA_008750895.1 of Mirza zaza. NCBI lineage: Eukaryota > Metazoa > Chordata > Mammalia > Primates > Cheirogaleidae > Mirza > Mirza zaza. The sequence continues at coordinate 1,281 of VSMD01032996.1, forward strand.
TTGAGGAATGAGACATTCTCTTCCATAACTACAGTGCAGTCATTTAAATCAGGAAATTAACATTGGTGTAGCACTATAATCTATAGAATTTATTCAGATTTCGCTAACTCTTCCTGTAAGGTCCTTTATAGCAAATGAAACTCCCCGATCATGGCTTTTATTCGTTTTCATATTTCTTTAGTCTCAACATTGGAACTGGTTTTATCATCAATTGTTGGTTTTCAATTGAATCTGTTATTATTGTGATGATTGACAAATGGTGATTTTTCTAATGCCATTCCTTCATTCTGCATTTATTCGTTGTCTTTCCACTATAAGAAGGAATCTTCCTGTCCCCACTATTAAATCTGCCTGTTTATTGGTCTTTCTATTATATCAATATGGACTCATGGATTTTTATAAATTGGTGATCACATTGATCCAGTTTTGGCCATATGGAACTCTTTTAGGCTTTCAACCTCTGTCCTTTTGACATGTTCCCATTATTATGAGCACTTTCCTATTTCCTGGTGTAATAAAATGTTCCAGGCTAATCTTCTATTTTTCCTTTCCCCAGTTCTAAAATCAGTACTTTTCCAAGGAACTCTAGCTTAATTTAGTGGAGAATGGTGTTTAGAAACCAAAATATGGGTGCTAGGGTGCTCATTCTGATTGAGGTTTCATTATTTCTAGGCACCCTCAGTGGACAGAGCTAGAAAATGTAAATATGTACATATTAATATAAGCACATATATGCACACACCACAATAACAACACATACCTCTCTATTTTTACATCCATTCATCTATATATTTTGAAAACTATGCCCTACCTACAACAGTACCTCCAATTTCATTCCAAGTCCACAAGGTTAATTTTATTCTTCCTCTTTACAGATTTGTAATTCCTAGAAGAGTGCCTTTTGAAATAGCGATCCATGTACTTTCTTCCTTGGAATTAAATTTCTGATCTTGGCTTTGATGTTATTGGCGAATTAAGACTTATTGGTGAACATTAGTTAAAACGTTCCCATTTAATTTTTAGCTTGGTTTTGGAGAAAAAAAAATACGCTATAAATTTTGTAATTATTATTTTCCCTTTTCATTAGAGGATTAAGAAAATCTTACTTTCGCAGCTAACAAGGACTCTTCTTAACACAGCTTGAATTATACCAAGTCTCTTTCGTCAAAACAATATATTTGGGTAACTAAAGCAATAAGATTTGAAATTAACGCTAATAGGTTTTACTTCTTAAGTGAATAATTGCCGCTGACCAAACTCTTTCACATTCCTTTGACAAATGTGGTCGATGGGCATCCGTGGTTGAGAGTGGTGCAGCCTCACGTGTTTATTTTTAACATTAATCAAAAATGGGTGATGCATATCTGGTGTCACTCTATACAGGAAACCTTATTGCTAAACAGGCCCAGAGATGGATTCATCCATTTCTAGAAGGAAAGACTACAGTTGTCATCCCATATACCAATTTCTGTTGGTTTGGAGTGACATAGCCAGGGATTATGGTGTCCTGAAACGATTCTGAGGCTATGACCGGGTTGAGTGGAGATGAGCTTGGTGACCATCTAGTGATGATAACTAGATGCTATGGGGATAAACAAGAAGAGGGTGACAGTGTGGCTGTGTATTTGCTATTTCTAGATGGAGTCACTTAAATGATGTTTGTTTGTTTTTTTTATTTCCTAATTTTTTTTATTTTAGAATATTATGGGGGTACAAGTGTTAAGGTTACGTACATTGCCTGTGCCCCCCCCTCATCGAGTAAGAGCTTCAAGCATGTCCATCCCCCAAATGTTGCACATCTTACTCGTTGTGTTTGTATATACCCATCCCCTCCTCCCCCTCCCACCCTCCCGACACCCGATAAATACTACTCCTATATGTCCACTTAGGTGTTGATCTGTTAATACCAATTTGCTGCTGAGTACATGTGGTGCTTGTTTTTCCATTCTTGAGATACTTCACTTAGTAGAATGGGTTCCAGCTCTATCCAGGAAAATATAAGAGGTGCTAGATCACCATTGGTTCTTAAAGCTGAGTAGTACTCCATGGTATACAGATGTCACATTTTATTAATCCACTCATGTATTGATGGGCACTTGGGTTGTTTCCACAGCTTTGCAATTGTGAATTGTGCTGCTATAAACATTTGAGTGCAGGTGTCTTTTTCATAAAGTGACTTTTGATCTTTTGGGTAGATGCCCAGTAGTGGACTTGCTGGATCAAATGGTAGATCAACTTGTATTGCTTTAAGGTATCTCCATATTGCTTTCCACAGAAATGTCATTTGGAAGTAATGACTCTCTTTTATCCCTGGCATAACTGTGAACTCAATAATGCAGTGTATCTTTTCGGTCTTCCAATGTAAAATAAAGTGAACGCCTTGATATTAAATAGCATCTTTTTTGTTTCCTCCACCTATCCACCCTAACCACTTTTACTGCTTTTACTTGACCCTAGTTGCCTACTACAGCAGTAGAAGACACTACCAGAATTATGTTTCTCTGAAATGTAGCTGATCTCCTTAGCATTAGAAGGGTCATGTTGGGTTAGAAAGAACCCTGAGACTTAAATCAGGACACCCAGGTGTAAGTCTCTACCCAGCTACTCACTCTGTGGTTTTGGTATCCTAAATGTTGAGCCTCAGTTTCTTCATCTCTAAAATGGGAAGGGTATTTACTACATCTGGGTGGATCAAGGACATAATGTAGGGGAAAGATTTTTGCTATTAAGCATGAATGTGAAGAGTTGTTATTTCAAGCTAAAATTTTTGTGTGAGCTATAAAAACCTAATACCAAAGCTAAATATAGAAGTTAGCAAAAGATTTCTGAGATGTTTTCTTCTTGTTACGTATTTTAGCAAGAATGTGGTGCTGCTATAGGGTTATTGAGAAAACCTTGAACTATTTCAGGGAGATATGCTTTCCAGAATTAATAATGTGACCAATTAAAACAAAATATTCCCTCTTTACTCCATAGTTGCCTTAAAAAATATTGTGTATTAATTTCTTTCTAGTGACTACACAGAGCCCATTGTACTGATCTATAGACTTTGTTATATTTATTATTAATACTATTAATTTATTATTATTTTACTATCAAAACTAGCCTTTCTATAAACATCTTTCTAGCATATATCACTTCCTACCAGTCAGATATACATAAAAGTTAGGTGAAAAATAGAATATATGCAGTTCTATTAATTTATCTAGTTCTATTAGAATTTATCTGGCAGGTTTTTCAGTTTTACCAGAAAATCCCCCATGGGGAAAAAGAAGACTAGAACATATGGTATGATGTAATTTGTTTATTTTTAAGGCATTTATGTATGTCAGTCTTCACACAGGAAAAACTCTGAGCTAATAAACATTTTATAGTTATTATAGTTATTTTGTGGGGTGGGATTATGGAGGACTTTAAATTTGTAAAGTCGCGTTTCTGTAATGTTATAATTCTCCAGGGTGAATATTTTTTCATTTTATTTTATTTTTGTAATCCAGGTAAACAGTGAAGTTGAAAAACTTGGTGAGTTAGAAGTTTCTTTTGACTTTTAAATACCACGAAGCTGACTCCTGCTTGTGTATTTCCTTTTTTGAAATTACTCATCATTCTCACTGCTAAAAGCTCATAGCATATGGCACCAGGTGTGGAAATCAGTGGGCATCTATCTTGTGCTGAAAATCTGCAGCATTTCTGCCATTTTCTGCCCATTTGAATCAGAGTTTACTTTATGTCGACACCGTGTACTTTTGTGGGGGTTCAGACTCCAACAGAAGTTTTAAATCTGTCCCCCAAAGTCATCCCTTAATAAAAAGATTTCATTAGATAATCCACAAAGCATTTTAAAATCAAGAATAAATCAGAAGTGACTGGTGTCCCCATTCAATTTTTTGGAGTGAAGACGAGGTCAAAAGATTAAATCTTTGGTGATTTCCTAAAGACAACAAAACAAAAACAAGCCTTTGACAACAATACAGATAAAATACATTTCATATGAAGTCATCTTTACGCATGATATCCAGACACTTATCTTTAAGTATGGGGGTTTTGAGAGCGATAATCTTTATTTTTAAAAAAAAAAAATTTTTTTTTTGTCTTTTCATCTGTTGCTAAGAGACAAAAAGTGCTAGATGCATTTTCGTTTAATTTGGAAGATGTGTTTGCAATGGGCTGCCTTCGATTATAAACTATGAAGCGCATGAAACATGACAGAGCTCTGGGGAAACCAAAGCAGTTGGCAGACATCATTTTGGAAGCAAAAACTAAGCACAGCGACTATAGATGAGGGTGCTGAGAACAGGCGGAGAGAATGTTGACAATCAGGAATTGTCCATGGGCATTGCAGATAGGAAGTCTTAAGGGCAGAATAGCAGCTGCAGGCACTGATTTGCAATTGTGCCACTTTGGCTGGGGACTCTGAGTCCTCCAGGGTGGGTGGCTGCCACAGCGTGATTTCTTCTAATGAGGATTAATGATTCCTTTGAGGATCACAGTGGAGGCAGCTGGTATGGACTTAGTCTTCCACGCTGAGTACCACACTGCTCAGCGGAGACCTCTGACTTTTACCCCGTCTCTGTCTATTTCCATGGTCATTGGAACTGCATACAGACCAGGCCCCACCCCCTTTTCTCCTGAGGGTGGCACTCTCTGCTGCCTTGGTGGCTCTTTTGATTCTCTTCATTTCCATCTTTCCTCACTTTTTGCTTTTCTGCTGGTCCTAACGGGTCATTTGAGAGCTGTCAGGATCAGAATTTAAGCCCAACAATGTTTGGTTTCATAGCCATCCCTCCCCCTAACCCCCCAAAAGAAAAATGCAAGTGTATTTTTAAAATGAGCTAAATATGTTTTTTTTTTTTTTCTGTTTTTGAATATTTGGAGAAACTCTAGGGTGCAACAAAATCGATGCTGACAATCTAATTGAAAAAGACAGTTTTTTGTTCTTTTGATTGAACAGTTTTTGCTAGGAAATGAATGTTTCCAGGCATGTTGATTTGAGGGTACCCTAGCCAGATGCATGTAGCCCATATCCACAATATGGTTAGGTATTGATTTAAACAAACAAGTTGGGGGATGAATTATATAGAGTGTTCTCTGGTTGTGGCTTGTGGAAAAATCTTCATGTTGTATGAGTTTTTAGGGTAACAGTGGAAGCAAAACCATCAACAGGTGACATTTGCTTATTGGATGTGCACTTAGTTCTGCTTAATACAAGATAGAATATATAGAAAGCTAATATGTAGTACCTGGCTCTAGGGAATTTACCTGGGAGACCTACGTTTAGAAGAAGATAATTGACACTATGTTAATTAGAAGGGCAGTCACTTTATATGGTGGTTAAGAGCCATGGACTCTGGAATTAGCTTTTGAATCTATTTCTGCCATTTGCTAGTTTCATGACCATGGGCAAGCTTCTTATCATCTCTGAGCATTGCTTTTTCTTCTATAAAATGTGGAAGAAGTTATATATATCATAGAGTCGCCCTAATAAAGAAAATATTGCATGTTTCTGAATACTGTAAGTTTGGCCCCAGAATAAACGCTCACCAGGTGGTTAGCTATGCTGAGTTGTTTCCTGTAGGTCCTTAGAGGCCGGGGTGGAGGGGCCTTCCAGCAAAGCAGTGCTTTGATGATGGCTATTATGACACAGTTTCATAAACCTGAAATTACATTTGTGAATAGACCGTTTTAATTTGTTTTAGATTTCTTTTTTGAAATTAGTGACACTTTGAATCTAGATTAAGAGCTGCCACTTCCTAAGGCCATATAAATCACAGTAATTGGTCAATCAGGGGTAATTCTTAATATATGTCTTTGTGTGAGCAACATGGTAATTCATTGCATATGTGCTGACTTAAGTGTTCTAAAAATAAAGCCAAACAATTATGTGTTCAATATCAGCTATTTTTAAATAAGTGCCAGAACAGATTAAGGATTCTGTTTTTATATTGACTCATGAGGAACACTGGGATTTTCTTAAACTTGTGAAGAGTTCGTTTTTTCTTTAACAAAACTTCCCTTAAGATTACAAGCTATATTTAATTACTTTTTGGTGTAACATTTTTTAAGTCTTATTATTAATGAAATACACCAAAGTAGAAAAATTGAAAAACGCAGTAAAGCAAAAAGGTGGTTACAGAAAGCTTTACTGATACTAAGCATTATCTTGACCAAAAACTGTTATCAGTTTCATTATTCAGGAATGGATGTAGGGCTTATGTGCTGGAATGTAACGGAGCATGGAAATTGCATAAGGAACACGTAATATTTTCATTACTTGTTCTAAACTCTAGCTTCAGTGAAATGGAGGAAGTTCAAGCAGAATGGGATTAAGTATGATTTTGTTGCAGCATTGTTATTGGATTTCTGATGCTTTGTGTCATTCTTTGAGATATCTGGGACAGTGTGCTTATAAGAACCCCGGGTGAGATAATATGAACATCTGATAAGGACTTGGAATAGAATTGTTGGTCATAAAGGAATTGGAGAACAGAGAGAATCAAGCAAGAAAAAAAATATTCCATCATTTTTATTGAAAGCTTGAGACTTCTTAATCCTCTCCATGAAGCAACGTCTTAATTTTCTTCGATTATTAAAAGGTAAGTTTGAAAGCTAGAAAAAGGGGGAATGATTTTCCCTTTCATTTTAAAGGATAATGGTAACAGAGTTGCTGAAGTTTATACTTTCTCCATTCAGATGCCCCAATTAGCATCTTATTACAGGGAGGACTAATTCCCTTTGGTATATGAAACAGTAAAGAGACAAAAATCAAACTGAGGAAGGACTCTATACACCTAGTTTGGCAGAATCATTTTCAGAGACTTCTTACCTTGGTATTTGCGTTTTAATGAAGTCCTAAACCATGCTTTGACTGTTGTTAGCCATAGCCTTTGAGTTTACTGTGTTTTGACAAATAAGATTTTTTTAGATTGCTGAGAGCTAAAGAGATTGTAAAATGTATATCTGTGGTGCTATATGAATATGTATGTGAATCTGTGAATATTTCTGCCTGGATACAAGTACTTTGTTGGCTACACATTAGTTAACTCTTGAGATTTTTGTCTTCACTCTCTGAAGACAGAAGATAAATTGGATGAAGTTATAAGGTGTTTTGAATATAGTCTATGTTTAATAACCTTCATTTATATTTTGTACGAAATGAAAGGAGAATCCTGTGGGCAAGTGGTATTATGTAAAGTGGTACCAAGGAAATCTTTGTTTTTGACAAAGGGACTTAATTACCTGTGAAGCCTATTCATAAGTAAGTGTAGGTTAATTTGCTTGATACACTAAGTAAATCTATTAGGTGAAATTTGGAAAAATCTCACCTACTAAACTTACTAGATTTAACAGTATAATCAGGGATTTGCACTGATTCAGAGAGAAAAGGACAAGGAAGGAAGTTGCTATTTCTATTGAAATGATATTTTCCTTTTCTCCTTTAGTTTGTTTGAAAGTTAAGCCCATATCAAGTGTGTGGTTTTTTTTTTTTGCCATAGTTAGAATATTAAAAGCATTTAATAACGGGAGCTGTTTGTGGTCTTTTGATATAATCCATCCCAGTTCTAAGTGATCTTTTAAACCTTAAAATAGTGCATATCCAAGGAGAAATTTGATGTGCATCCTTTCATTCTGAATTAGCATCTTCCAGTCTTGATGAAACATGAGAGAAACACAAGACAAAAGGGTATAAAAATAACATCATGTCATCTCCTGGGAGGACCAGCCATTAAACTGTTTCAAGATTAAGCAAAAGAGGAAGGCAGTCCTTCTGATATATCATAGGGCAGGGAGAGAATCCACTCTCATCTGAGGAAAATCAGAGTGAAGGATGGTCAGCCAAGCCTGTTTAGCATTTTGCACTGATCAGCAAACCTGAATAAGTGTTTCTCAGACTTTAGTTGGTCATGTACCAGATGTTCAGTTTTTGCCACGTATGTGCCACCCATTTTGCTAAATACTTAACATTTTCCTTAAGCAACATTCTTTTCACATAAATTTATTTTAAAAGGAAACTGTGTGTCATGACTGCAAAATGGAAAGCCATTTTCACTTGCCGTAAATAGAAGATAGGAGTAAAAATAAATGCAACAAAAATGTAGTGTTAGTTCATTTAAGCCAGATAATTTGCTTGCAGAAAACTCTGATCATTGAGTCTTGCTTTCTTTTCTCTTGGATTAAGGGCAAAATTACTTAGTAGGGTGAGAAGTCAGGATGGTGGCTGGGAACAGGCCTGAGGAGAGTTTTCGGGGTACAGGTTCTGTTTTATTCCTCCTGTGGGTAGTATTCAGGAGTGTGTACGTGCTGTGAAGATGTGTCAATGTGTCTACTTTGGCTGTATTCACTTTCTGTTACAGTTAGCCCCAAATTGCATCTGTTGTCTGGATGTGACCAGATAGGTTGGAGATTGACAATGGAATGATTTGCTCATCACGTGGTCAATGTCCCACAACAGCACAGGCGGGGGCCACTGACAGTAATAGGACCTGGTTTCCTGCTGCGTAGACCAGTCTGGGCTGAAAGCTCCGTGTAGCTCCTTTAGTTTGGTTGGTTGAGGAAAGAAGGAGCCTTTAGAGATTAGAAGCCACTACAGAGAGGAAGAATTCTATCTTTTGTCCAAAACTTACACAGATAAATATTAATGTCGTAGGCCAGAAATCAGGAAATCCCTCTTTGATGAACAAACTTTTGTTGGCTTTTATACTTAATACATTTTTGAAAACCAGTACTGTCTTTATGCATTCCAGTTGTGGCTGTTGACTGAATGTACACAGCCCAAGCGTAGATACAAGTACAGCTAAAACAGCAGTCCATTCTACACTGCTCTTCAAAAGAGCATCTTGCCAACTTTTTCTGTCGTTGACCCACAGTGAAACGTATGTTTTGCATGTGTGTGACCCAGTGCAGCACTTACAAACGTGAATGGGTCTGGTATATGTGCATGAAAAGGAAAAATTTCATGAGAGTTGCTCATCTGTACCACATGCAATGCAGTCTGGTATTTCTATTTTATTCTTTTTCTTTTAATGCCGTTTGCCACCCACTAAGTTGATTTCATGGCTCACCGAAGGGCAGCGGCCCACAGTTGGAAAACTCTCTGCTATGGAGGACAGAGCTGTACTTTGCAAGTGGACAGCAGATGGATGTCTCTTGCTGGTGTCATTCCCTGGAATCTGTTGGATCGGCTGATGGCGAGTCCCAAGTCCCAAGTCCAACCTGTTGGGATACGAATGGAGTCAGATTTGGTGTTAGAATACATGACTGTATTTGCAAAAATAATCTCCTCTGCCTGTCAACTTTCCACTTGTGAGAACTTCTTGGCTGAGGCAAAGATCATGAGCTCTGCATGCTGCCAACAGATGGGTGGCATTAGCTAGTAATCACTTGTGTAATAATGGACTTACTACAAAGGGACGTGGGTCCAGTTTTGGGAAGCCTAACTTGTTTCTCAGTGCAACGCTTTGGTGTGCAGGGTAATTTCTCCTTCAGCTGAGGAATTCATATCAACCTGATGTTTGATTTGGATGCTTTATGTGGCTTGTGTTGTGATTGTGCACATTCTAGATTCTGTTGGGAAGGTAGTTCAGTTATACCTAAAAAGTCTTCTGAATCCAGTGTCTGTTGGGTTTTATGGTGAAGCATTCCCATGAGTTTGCATTTTTGTTAGGGAAGCACCAAGGAGAGCCCTGCTTGAATGTGAGCTCTCAAGAGCAGGGACATGTTGAGCTCAGTACATCCTATCTTCCCAGTAGCTGGAGCCATGCCTGGTACAGAGTATTTGATCAGGAAATATCTGTCACCTGACTAAGGAATAGATTTTTCAAGTCACATGACCAACTCTGAGGGTAAAACTGCAGGCAGTGTAACATTAGAAGCATTCAAGGCAGGTGACAGTATGTCATGAGGCCTTGGGGACATTTGATACGTAGACAACATCTCCTGCAGACAGGTGGAATCTGCCAGCTGTCCGTACAGGAATAGCAGTAGGTTAAAATAGATATCTCTACCAGGGCCAGGAGGAATTCAGGAGTAGAGAGTTTCTTAATTTGGAAACAAGGGAGTAAATGGGCATGCTAGAGAGTGATCATAAGTAAGCCCTAAATTTGCTTTAAAAAGAAAATAAGATAAATATAATGACATCTTGAGAAAATCAGGAGTTTAATTTTTGGTGTACCACATTGGATTTTATAAGCTAAACTTTAAAAATCTGCATGTATGAATTCCAGTCTTCATATTTTAATTAAACATTTTTCTTAGTCCTGTTTAGCGATAAGATTTAGGAAATTGTGCTATCTCTGATTAACTCACTTTATGCAAAACAGAGTCCTAAGTTTCCTTTGGCGGTTGTGCTTTTTGTTGCTTAATGAAGCTTTGCACCATATTGGAAAATACGTAACAACAGTCACCTTTGGCCTTTCCTTCCTCATTGACTTGGACTTTATCTTCCCATCGAAGGCAGTTTTACCAACAAAATCAACAGCAACTAAGTTCTGGAAGATGCCTTTGCTCACTTCTGAGAGTGGCATTTTCTTCGATGGAAGTTTAGTCAGTATTGTGGCCACGGAATTTTCATTCACGTCCCAGGAAATAATTCCTTTGCTACAATTGCTTAATTAAACCAGAGTCTCAGTGCAGCAATAAACCACGGTGGAACTTTCTGAGGGCTTCTTTGGGGGGATTGCAAAGGAGAGGGTGTTAAACAAGGACCCTGGGAACAGTCTTCATGGCTTTCTGCCACCAGAACCACACCCCAAGAGGTATATGATCAGCAAGATGATGTTTAAACCCTGTTGCAGTAAACAGATTTATTTTACCTTTTTACTGCTATCTTTCTGCCAAAATGTTGGAGATTTGTGTTCTATGCTGGACTAATGAGAAAAGGTGACAAGCTGAAAATAGATGAACATTCTCATGAAATGAGTATTAAGCTGAACACAAGGTAAATCTTAATAGAAATGAAGAGATCAAGTAGAAGTTTCCTAATGGACATCACCAGTGTATTTTCTAATAACATTTGCTGACAAAAACTTTCAAACTTAAGTTCCTAAACTTTAGAATGGTGAAACTAGTATATAGAACAACTGTCTCAGTTTTTCCTTTAAACATCTAGGCCAAGAAAGGAAACTAAAGTTGTTTAGAATTAGTGGAGCATCTGCTAGTGTGTTTATATGCCAGCCAACCTAGAGCTGAAATGTTATCTCTGGAAGTTGGTGGTAGCCTGGACTCACATTTAAATAGTTTATTTTGGGGGAAAAAATGCTTTTTGTTAACAATTTAAAAAGGAGAAGATAAAAACAGTGCAGTTTCTCTTATCCTTTTGGGGTGTGGGATGGAAGAATTCATTCAAAGAGACTTTTTTAGTGAGTGATACCTCAATTACACAAGTTAAAAGGATAGTGGTACACTTTCTGCATTAGTAACTGCTTTTGTTAACATATATCGGTAATTTTTACTGTGTTTAATGTAGCATTTTGCTTAGCTGATATCCTAACAAGAATGAACATATTAATGATAAAATGCAATGCAGTGTTTGTATTTACTTTATAGAAAGAATGCCATGCAGTGCTGTTGTTTAATGACATAACCATTAGTAACACTAGAATCTAAACCAGAATAACACTAGAAGAATCAAAATGGTTGTTACAAGTGACTTTAAAACAAACACACACGTTAAAAAAAAAAAAAAAATATCTAGGTGGTTTTATTAGTAATAAACGTTTCCTTTTTCTCCCTAAATCAGCTTTCATTTGTTTTCTTATCCATGACCCATATACATATTTGTGCACATATACGCCATTACATAGAGAACCAGCCAATTAAGAAATGAAAGTTGTCCTCTTTAACAGCACAAGATAAGGAAAAAAAATGAAAACATAAAGAAATAAACGTTGCTAACTTGTGCTGGAAGCGTAGCCACTTTTAATTGGGCAAAACGTATTTTTGCTGCTCAAGTTCAACTCCAGAGTGACAGGGGTCTGCCTGTCATTGTCCTGTTTTCCCGAGTGGAAGTGGTTCTTTTTCTCTATTCCTCACCTTTCTATTAATGGCTTAATCCCCCTGGCACCTTGAAGTTCAGTGGCAATCATAGAACATGCTCTTGTAACAAAGATGCCAGATTCTGCTCGTTGAGAGCATTGAAGTAAAACTCTCAGGCTATATAAATGGCCTGCTTTTTTTTGTTCTTTCTTTCTTTTTTTTCTCTCATCGTGTACCACACCAGACAGGGGGAATGTCCTCGCCTTGTCAGAGACAGAAAAGAACTGCCCTGGCATTGGAAGTGAAAGCATACAGCTAATTGTTGGTGGTTTTGTGTTACAGACCACCTACCAGCCAAAGGTAGATCTTAAGGCAGGGGTTCTCAAACTTTTTAAACAGGGGGCCAGCTCACTGTCCCTCAGACAGTTGGAGAGACGTTGGAGAGTAGGGCACACATTCCACACATGCGCACTGTGGGCCCGGGACGAGTCGGCTGCTAAGCAGGACAGGCAGCGGTGGCAAAAACACCCAGTGGGCCAGATAAATGTCCTTGGCAGGCCATATGTGGCCCTCGGGTCATAGTTTGAGGACCCCTGTTAAGGTCTTTTAGAACCTATTTAAGGAAACCAAAGTGTCATTTTGATTTTATTTAGGAGAGCACTCAAAAGTGATGGTAGACACATTGCTAAATGTATCTGGTGTCTGGACATAAGTCATTTTTGCATGACATTAGGGTCACCTGTGTGTTTAATTATCTGGTCCCAGGACTCCCATGACCGGAGTCTAATGGGGACCATTCATTGCATCGTAAGTTAAGGAGATATTCACTGTCATGAGCTGGCCACCTGGGGCACAGACTCCTGCAGTGACAGAGTGAAGGACTGTGGTCTCAGGTGAGTACAGACTGGAGGCCGTCTTGTCCTGTCCTATTTTACTTGTGGAGCTTTCTCCCTTTCTGATGGCAAATTTTGTTATGTGTGCTGGCAGTGCTCATGGGGCAAAGAGAAGCTCCTGGCTGCTGTCCCCTTTGCAGAGTGTGACTGGTTGGCCACACAGGGAGAGATGGGGAGAGAGCACTGACCATCACAGGTGGGCTGGTGTGGGGCGTTCACACGTATGTCCCCAACCGAAAAGGTCTCTGTCCCCAAACAGCCTGAGGCTGTTTCAGTTAGCGTGGTCAATCTGTTATTACATGGTCCACAGAAATGCTTATGAACTTAACTGCCATAGAGTTTCGCCACAGTCGTACTATCGAGCAGCAGTAAGTGTAGCTGGGAAGGGTGCGCTGGCTGCATAGGTCCGAATCCCAGCTCTGACACTGTTAGCTGGGTAATGTTGGCAAGTTACTTTTTTGGACTTTTGTTTTCTCATCTACAAAACTTAGGATGATGATATCTCCTAAGTTAGCTGTGCTGATTAAATAAGTTAATATATCTCAAGATTTTAGAAGCTCTTGGAAGAGTTCTTAGCACATAGCAAATATTCAGTGACTTTATGATCACAGTATGAGTATTGATCGTTTCCATTTGCCGGGAGCCTCCTGTATGCAGTGAGCTGATAACACGTGAACTGGGTTATCCTAATGCGCTGCTTCCTTTCCTTCTCCCCACAATCCCAGTGTGGCAGTAGCCCCATCCTCATTGTGCACGTGACACCTCTGCAACTCACTTAAGTGCCTTACTAGGGGCCACCTGGCTGTCCGTTGAGAAGAACAGAGTCCAAGTCCACATCTGGCTCTGTGTGCTGTCCTACTGTTCCATTCTGCCCAGCCAGGTCCCAGGCCAGCGGGATGTTATTGAAGCCTCATTAAGTGAACAAGCATAGTACAAGACTGTGTGTGTGTGTGTGAACATAAACAATAACATTACAAAAGCATATAACCAATTATATATGACTCTAAAATATAAATCTTGTTTTAAAAAATTCTGTTTTCATGAAGGAGAGTGTCTGGAGCTTTGAGTTCCATACTCCCATTTAACTAAAATAGTTGATCTTCTTTCTGTGCGAGATTCTAATGTTTTAAATAATAATAGTTATTATTATAATGTTATAAATCATAATAAAAAATAACAATAACCAACTAAACCAAGTTATTTTTGTTAGTATAGGTGTAAGAAATAATGAGAATTTGCACACAGCAAGTTGCCCAGAAGTAGCTTAGCTTGCAGGGTGGAAGGAATGGAATCTGAGATCTTTTTATTATAGTATAGAGTTCTCTTTCTTTAAAAAAAAAATCTTACATCGAATGCACCACCCCAAATTAAAATGTTCTGTGGAGTTGCCACAGTTTTTGAAACACTAGAAATTTGAAAATGAAAAAGACAAATCTCCACCTGCCTTCCTCTCCTTTCTTTCTTTCCAAGCCCCAAGGTGAGCTGTTTGCAGCCTGGCACCAAGCCTTCCATACCCTCTCCGTGATTGTACAAAATAGAAACACGTATGGTTTTCTTTTCTTTTTTTGATCCTTGTCTTTACAGAGACAAAGTCCTACTATACTCATTTTCTGACATGTTTTCTTTTCTTTGGGACAAAAGGGATCCCTTGAGTCTCTTTTATAAGGACGCTGAGCCCCATTCATGAGGATGGCTGCCTCCTGTCTTAATCATTTCCCAAAGGACTCACCTCTTAGTTCTGTATCACATTGGGCATTAGCTCGCAGCATACGCATTTGGTGAGGACAACAACACTCAGACCATACCAGGGGCCTTCCAGAATTAGTATATGTTGGAAATTTTTTATCTTCGGATATTACTGAGTTGTTTCAAAATGTAGGGAGTAGGGGCTGGCTAAGAGGAACTGCGTTTAACCATGCCATTTTCCTTTGGCAAACCAAGTTCCCATGTAATTTTTTCCTCGCAGTTCATGGATGGAGCAAGAATTCTGTCCCAACACCTGTCCAGTTCATTAACTGAAATATGAATGTTCCTCATATCTAAGCTGAAAGCAGGAAATGGCAAGGGAGGTGGGCTCCTCATTGGCTTCTAAAAGCAAACTTGGATTTTTGGCTACTGTTAAAATTTATCTTTTAAATAAGAAGAAAAAAATGCTTTGGATCCTTACCGTATTGACAGCTTTTTAGCATTTCACCTATAAAATCAATAGGTTCTCCCCACCTGCCCCCCCCCCATCTGTCTGTCTGTCTGTCTGTCTCTCTCTCTCTCTCTCTCTCTGTAAACCCCTTTTGGGGAGACTATTTTTTTTTTTTTTACATATAGCTCATTCTCACTCTCATTCCTTTTCACCTAAACATTTCCTCCTAAAGGAATCTTAGGCCAGGTGCAGTGGCTCACGCCTATAATCCTAGTAGCACTCTGGGAGGCCAAGGCAAGAGGATCACTTGAGCTCAGCAGTTCAAGACCAGCCTGAGCAAGAGTGAGACCCTATCTCTACTAAAAATAGAAAACTTAGCTGAGAGTCATGGTGCATGCCTGTAGTCCCAGCTACTTGGGGGGGGGGGGCGCTGGCTGAGGCAAGAGGATTGCTTGAGCCTAGGGGTTTGAGGTTGCTGTGAGCTGTGATGATGCCACGGCACTCTACTCTGGAAAACAGAGTGAGATCTGTTTCCAAAAAAAAAAAAGGAATCTTAAATTTGCTTGTCCACTGTGTAATGGGAATAATTTATAGTAACTAAAGGTACCTTGTAGAAGTAGTTGACTGTATCATTCGGGATCCCAGGAGTAGACAGATAGCACCCTTAAGATAAATTAGGAGAGGTTAGTAAGTATTAGTAAGAGGACTATTTTCATGGATATGGGAAGAGTGTAGGGCAGGGGTTGGCAAACATTTGTAAGTTTACCAGACAGTGAATATTTCCAGCCTCACAGGCCTTGTAGACTGTTTCAGCTACTCAACTCTGCTGCTCTAGGGTAAAAGCAGACACAGATAGTACCTTAATGAATGGGTGTGTCTTCCAGTAAAAGAAAAACAGGCTTTGGGTGGGATCTCTCGTCCCCTGGGCCATAGTTTATTGACCCCTAGTGTAGGGGGAGAAAGAGGATGGGGCAGTCACCTGGGCTAGAAGCCATGCTGTGACCAGCCTTTGGCTTGAAGGGCAGAAGAGGAAGATGTTACTAGAACCTAGAAGGTCACTCTGTGAAGAGGGCCATCCAGAGGGGAGCTGTGATATCTGGGGGCCACTGCTGTCAAGAGGCATTACCATGGGAGGGAGCTGGGGACACACATCTGGGCCTCATTTCTCCTCCCTCCCTTGGTTCTCCTCTTGTGCGTCCCATTGACTTTGGTCCCAGCTAGAAGCCAGTAGAGCAAAGGAGCCCGTGCACCTGTTCCATTCAGGATGTCTTCCCTGGGGACAGAGAGCAGGAAGGGTAAGTGAGCTTTGGCACATGATGCACTCAGCATAGATTCTTCTAGTAGTACCAAGGGTTCCTGTTCTTTACTAATCCTGGTTGTAATAAACATCTGCATCTCTGATACATGTGGGATTTATGTGCACTCTTTGAGTTTACAAACTAAAACATAAATGAGTAAAGAAAGCACGTGCAGAACTTGCTTCTGCAGAGACCCACTCCCAGCAGAAGTTAGTCATGGAATAGTTTCTAATCTCTCGGATTGATCAAGCCGTCCTCCACATTCTTCTTTCTGCAGAGATCCTTTGGGAAAGACATCATACTAAGCTCTCAGTTGGGGTTTGAAACCAGGGACAACTCTCTTTGCTGGAATGAATGAGTAAATATTGACCTTTTATAGGATGATTCATCAGTCATGCATGAGCAAGCGACTCCACTGAGAAAAGTATTAATGTAGTCGTGTCCCAAAACATCACATCACACTGCAGATTATTAAGGTCAGCAAAAATGAACGTTTTGTCAGCCTTGCAATCCACAGTACTAGAGGCATTGAAAATAGGTGTTGTGCTTGGTTTACTCTGATTTTTTTTTCTTACTTTTTCTGATTTGTTCTCATGATTCTTTCTCCAGAAACTTCCCTTATAGCTAATAACACTTTGACTTCGTCATCTATCACTCTAGATGTGCAGTAACCCACACCAACAAGATGACAAGTCTATGAAGTCCTGCCTTTGCAGGACACAGAATAAATAGGTACTGGATTCTATCAATAAGTGCATTCAGTCAATGAGTTCCATGGTGCAATATTTTAAAATGTGCAAGGTTGATGATTCCAACGGGTGCTTCAAGAAATTTGTGGTTGGTGTTGATGCTTGTCTTGAAAAAGATGAATGTCTTAGTATTTGGGGGGAACTTAGAATTCTCCTTGTATCACTCTGAAAACTTGTTGCTCTACTTTTTTTTGTAGCTTGGATCACTGATCACTCACAGAGAGGTATATTAAAAGTCCCTGCTGAAAAGTCAGGGCTGTGGCATTCTTGTTTGGCACAGTGGAACCTAGAAATACGAGTGGTTGCCTTGACTTATAGGTTTGTGATGGGCCAAAATGCAACTTAGGTCTTGAGCATGCAGTTTCATTCAGTCTGTATTACTATGTGGCAGGTGACTATCCTTTTATATCAGCTTTATTTTTCAATGGCTTTGGGTAACACCTATAGTCAGGTGTGTAATTGCATCATTTTAATCAGTTTCAATTTAGACTTTGTTCTCCCATCTTGAGCACTGGATAGAGTTCAATTCCTCATTTTGGGGTAGGGGAGGGTAAAGGAAAGATTTTGGCGGAAAATAGGCAGCGCTCTACCCACCCCAATGTGTATATCTGTGTGTGTACACGCATGTAGTTTCTTCCAAAGGATGTCTAGTTATTTCTTGCAGAATGATAGCAACATAACTAAAGATGGTTTAATTCGTTTTTTCCTGTTTTCTCTTTTCTTTATTTCATCATCCCCCTATCCCTTTCTCTCTTTCTTTCCATGATATTTTTGCCTTGAACTTTCAGTTACATGATGGTATTTTTGGCAGTCAAATATGCATCTGATAAGAGGCTTACTGCTACTTAACATACCAAAATTGGTTTGATCAACATAAATAAAGAATCACAGGAAAGATGTAAAGATCCTTAGAGCGCAATTCATTCGGTGTTCACTTATGTAATGAGAGACCAGAGGGGTGTGGAGCTACAGGACCTGTTGCCATTCCTGTCATCTGAGCGGTGGCAGAGCTGGACTCGAACCAGGCTTTTTGTAGGTTGCAGACACCTTTGTGGTCCGCAAACGGCACATATATCGTATTTGCTCTGTGTTTGTTTGCAAGCGCTCTCAAGCATTAGCTGTGTAATTATAAACCCTTGTTCTTCCTTTCATGTACAGTATAATGCCATTTATGTTCATTACTTTTGTAGGTGATCCCATTGAATTATAGAAGTGCTGATTTTTGTGAGAAAGATGAAATCTTTCAGAGCTTGGAAATTTTCTGCTATATTAACTTACTACGTTTTTTTTTAATTTTTAAAAAACAAAACAAAACATCACTTTGCTCTTTTGTAGCACCCTTCAAAGCAATGACATCATATGGCAGCCCTTTGATGAGATTCGGTCCCATTGCCTGCCACACACAGTAGGGCCACACTGCATGTCAGCGAAGAGATTGTTCAGCACAGGGCTGAACTGCCAGAGACAGAAAGGGGCTAGAATGTGAATTCATTTACAAAAGCACCTTTATGTTTTTTAGGTTGAGTCGATACTGGCTTCTGCCTTTAGGCTTATTTTGCTTTAAATAACAGCACTTGTTCAAAAGTACTTATTCAGCATTGGACTGAACCCATTGACTTCCTTTCTGTTTTTTAAAGAAGTGTTGGGGGGTGTGGCCAAGAAGGATTTCTCAGCTCTACAAGCTCCTTCTGCCTAATTAGCATGGTCAAGTACTCAGTTTGGGTTTAGAAGCTTTCTGTAGCTTTGGCCCAGAAAGCAAGTCTATCCTGGGGCAGGTTTTCTTGACAGCAAGGAGAGAGATTAGCAGTCAAGAGGCTCCAAGAGAGGGGTTAGAGTGTACTTAGAGGACAGCCTTTAGCTTTAGAAGGTAATTAACGTTTGACATTTTTTTCCCTTTTCAGGCTGAGTGTCAGATATCGGACAGGGCTCGAGCCAGCTCATTAATCCTGACAACTGTTACCTCTCTGTGATGTCAGAATAAAGGGTGTTTGCCCTCTTAATTTCAGGCCTTCTTGGCTCCTCCTGTAAATCGCTCATGTCCAGAGGATGCACTGAGAGTCTAGCTACATGTTGCTCTTCCTAGCAGCCGAAGGTTTGCGTTTGTGGCAGGGCAGAATTGGAGAGCTTATCTTGAGTGAAATGGAAACACCCTTCTGTATTTGCTGTGATTTTTTTTTAAGTGTTACAACATGGGTTAATGTTTAGAGCTGATTGTGATAAAGACTTTTGTGAGGGGTCAAAAATATGTATATATATATGGCTATTTTTAAATATTTATAAAGTATTTTTGAAGGTCTTATATAGATTTGGAAGCATGAAAATCATCTATACCACTTCCCTTTCACCATTGATTTATTTCAGAGGGTTATACAGGAGTTGGAAAGCTTTTCCTATAAAAAACCAGATGGTCAATGTTTTCAGCTTTGGGGGCCAGACAGCCTCTGTCGCAGCTACTCGTCTCTGCCATTGTAGTGCAAAAGCAGCCATAGACAGCAATGTAAATGGACAAGCAAAGCTGTGTTCCAATAAAACTTTATTTAAAACAAACAGGCAGTGGGCCAAATGTGGCCCATAGGCTGTGTAGGTTGCTAACCTCAGCTACAAAATTCTGCTTCTGAAAAATAGCTCTGGCTTTGTAGCTAGATTTTATCTTCAAGGATGGTTTGCCTCTCACTTTCCATCCTCATCCTTCCAGATACCTGTATTCTAGATTGTCACTTGCTGTACCCTGTAATAAAAATGTATGATCTTGAGGTGCTTTGTATATACTTTGTCTTTCCCTGGCAACTGAAGGCCATGGAGATCTTGCCTAGCTGTTGCTCTGCTCTGGGGTCCTGTCCTGCCAGAGAGGGCCACCTTAGGACGAGAGAGGTCTTTGGGGCGGTTAAAACTAATCAGCATTTCTACAAGCCAACTATCAACAACCTCTGTTTCTTGCTGTAGGCTCTGAGAGAAACCATACCCCCAGCACACTGTGGGACACAAAAGAGCTGAAAACCTCTCTTTTTGCTAATGAGTTGAGTGGTACTTTCACTTTATCTCAGATCTACAGTCTGAAATCTCCAGAAACTATCTTTTCAAAACTCCGGAAGTTTTTCCAAGTTTCTCATTAAGCCATTCAAATCCAAGTGATACATGTGCATAGTTTTCTTCCCAAATGTGGAATGGAATCTACATTTTCAATTTTTAAAAAGGGAGGGGGCATTCTTGCAAAATAAAGCTACTCCCATTTATAGGGTGTTGGGCAGGTGGGGGGCGAGGAGGGGATGGGTGTATATGTGATGTGCACCACCTGGAGGATGGACATGCTTGAAGCTCTCACTTGGGGGAGACAAGAGCAATATATGTAACCTTAGCAACATTTGTACCCCCATAATATGATGAAATAAAAAAAATAAAATAAATACAGCTTTTCCCTCTTTTCCAGATCCCTCTTGGGTTGGTGTGATTATTTCTATTGGTACCTAATTAGTTGCTGGCTTGGGACAGGTCGTCTTGTTTTCCACACTGCTGTCCCAACTGCTGCAGTGACTCAGGTGTGCTTGGAAACCGGATGCAACCAACCGTGTTGAGTTCTGTGCACCTTGACAGCCGGAATGTACAGTGTGATTTATGGGAGCTGTTCACACAGAGATCACCAGATAGCTTGGTTTTCTGACATCCATGCAAGATTTTGAGGCCCGTGGAAGAGAAATACATTCCAAGGAACCAGTGGAAGCTAATGACATTTCTAAGTGCTGTGATGAATGGATCCAGGACTTTTTCTTCTTTGTACGTCTAGTAGAGTCTGCTAGAATACAGCATAGCATTGGTTTTCTGCACTGAGTTAACAACTAGCAGTTTAACCACATGAAATTTTTACTTTGGAAGAGCTTATTAAAACCTTTTAAAGAAGGATTAGAGAGAGAGAGAGGAGGAAAATCAATCCACGTGACCACATATTAAATGGATCAAAACTTAAGAAAGTATATAGCCGTGAGCAAACAGATCTGATGTTTTATTTTTAGTAATTTTTTAATCAAGCTTCAGAAGATAATGACCTTGGACACCTAAAATCTAGCTATTCATTCCAGCTTGCTTATCCGTAAAAGCAAGTTGCTAAATGAAATGATTTTTAAATTTTGTGTGTGTGTGTG
>VSMD01032999.1:0-31786 GCA_008750895.1 Mirza zaza
AACATAGCAAGACCACATCTCTAAAAAAAAAAATTTAAGCAATTAGCTGGGCATGGTGGTGTGTGCCTATAGTCTTAGTTCCTTGGGAGGCTGAGGCAGTAGGATTGCTTGAGCCCAAGAGTTTGGGCTGTAGTGACCAGTAATCATGCTGCCCAGTGTGGGTGACAGAGTGAGACCCTACCTTAAAAAACAAAACCAACCTAGTAAAATATGCTGAGACTACATGTGACTGCAGGGCCTTGTAGCTATCTCAGGTTGTCACTGTGAACATCAGTCATAGTTCAGTAGAACTGGGAAAATGCTGAAGTCAGTTTAATAGAATTCTGAATAACAGAGTTTACTGTTATTACCCTAGGTAGTCTTGAGCTAGCTTAGAAACAGAACACAAAATTAAAAACATTTGATGTTACAGCAGAAAAACATCAAGTCAACCTGAAAGTTTTTTTTTTTTTTTTTTAAATGACAACTCTTTGGTTAGGATTTTTGGGTTTTGGAAATATAAATTTAGTCTAGAAATAAGATAGCCAATTTATTTCTCTAAAATCAGTAAGTGATGGGAAGTCTGCCCATAAACATTAAAGACCACCAAAAATGTTATTCCTGCTATGCATTTGAAATGAGATTGGAAAATTTTATGAAAGTTTTAATGTGCCAAAGGTATTTTCCTATTGTAGCCCCTGGTCTTAATATTTTGTTTTCCAGGAAGTTAACTCTCTATTCTCCTAAAACACTTATCAATAAGACTGTATGAAAAACATAGGATGAAATTTAACAGGAAAAGACAACCTACTACTATGGTAGGATATACCTATTTTTAAAGGTAACTAAAGGTTAATAAGTAATTTTCTTAATAAGGGTGAAAATACCAATTTTTTGGAGAATTATAATGATTTTATTCAGATTTTTCACAAAGATTTTTCTCATTTCCAGTCTGTAGAAAACCTATGCTTTAGTGGGTTTAAAAACTCCCTTTAAAACACTTGAGAAAAAGTAAACTATACGATATAATCCTGAAATAATATAGCAATAATTTTATAAAAATCTCTACATCGACAAGAACAATAACCTTTGGGATAATAGTAAAAGAAAGGAACAATACGAATATAAGTAACTCCAAAGGTGAATTCATTTAAACTTCTCCAGAAACTCCATTTTGTCTTATGTCATCCAGGTGTGAGTTAAAGGAACCTGAGAACACAATCATTTGTGTGTTTGTGAAAAAGAAAAAATACATGTTTCCTCTACGTGAGGTCCAAAGCATTTTTCTCCTTCCTCCATTCTTCCTTCTTTAATTGGTAATAAACTCCTATGGTATGTCACTAAATTGCAGTCTGTAAGCTCTTCATGGGTAGGTGTGTCTTGTGTATTGTAGCCCACTAAGGAATAGATTTCCAAAGCAGGCCTGTTTTTTCTTCATCACTTTACCCCTTAGCTATCTAGTTTTAAAAGAAGGAAGCTGTGGAAGGGAGGACAAAGCACCAGTGATCTCACCTCTCAGTTTTAATAATTTGAAATTATGACTCAGAGAATGGTGACTAATATTCTGCTTATCAGAACACTGTTAACCTTATCTATGTCTATGAATTACCATGAGTCTAAGAACAGCCACCAAAGAAATGAAGAGCCATATGGCAGAGACAAATATTCTGTGGCCAGAAGAAGGATTCTGAGACACACATAACTCTTTGACTTTTTTTGGGTTTAGGGAATATTTCAAAGTTTGCAGAAATGAAAAGAAGTACATGTCTTCTAGAGGAGGATCAAAACTCGATTTTCAAATTTGATGGCCAACGTGAAGGCATTTTTACTTGGCCTCACATCTAAATTATTAACCAGAACTTTAAAAATGCTAACTTCCCTAGCAGTTCTTCCAAAAAGCAAGTATTCCTTCTCCTCTCCGAGTGCCTCATATTGGATAAAGTTCGGGGTTTCTAGAGACTTTGATCATCAGTTCTGCTAAACAAGGTCACATCATCATTGTATCCGGGGGTTGAATACTCCATGTTCTCTAGTAAAACATAATTGTTCTCATTGCCATTCAGAGAGAGGACTTCTTTCTTAGCTGTGGATGTCAGCTCACTCCAGGTAATGTCAGTATTTTTGAAAGCATGTAGAAGGAAGATGCCATTGATAATAGTGAAGAACCCACTCAGGGTTCCAATGATGTCTGCAGCGTCCATACTGTACCACTCTTGGAACAAGATGGCGGAGCAGGTCACGACCATGGACGTGAAGAACACGTAATAGATGGGAGTCACGAGAGACGTATTGAAGGTGTCCAGTGCCTTGTTGAGATAGTTAATCTGTGTAGTCACTGAAAGTACAAGCACAGCCAGCAAAACAAAGACCAGGGGATGCTTGTAAACTGGCTTCCATTCTAATAGTTCCTTGATGGCAATTCCCAGGCCTTTGACAGAAGAAACTGAAAATGCTCCAATCAAAGAACAGATTGAAATGTAGACCAATATATTGGTCTTTCCTTTCCTGGGAGCCACTATCAAAATCAGCACCAAGGAGATCACAATTACGATCACAGCAAAGGAAATAAATCCTGTTAGGAAGAGAAAAGAATCAGACTTCAGAAAATGCTAACAGGATCATGTCTTTCTGAAATCTTGTTAGTCATGAGTTTAAGAGCATGGGTGTTTTAGAAATAGAAGTGAGATTAAATTAAAAACAACATTCTATTGTGTAGTTCTCCATATTTTACTTTCACAATCATATGAATCTCACCAATAACACTATGAGGTAGGGCAAATGTTATTGGATTAACTTTTTATTTTCAGAGGAAGAGAGTGGCAAAGACTTGGGTTTGAATATGTCTTTTCCCTCTACATCTCCATCTTTCCCTTTCATTATGTAGAGGGGAAGCATGAACATAAAAATAAGTTCTGTGATCTTTTTAGGAGACTTGTAACACTCCATCGAACTTTACTGTGTCTCACGACCCATAGCTAGGTTTGTAGGAAGCCTATTACAATATTATTACAAATATCATTTGATGAGGAGGGAAAGTAGAACAGAAGTTGAGTGTTTAAGTTGAGTCACAGACCTGGGTCTCTCAATTTCATTTCCATTTCATGCAAAGAAGTGACTTCCTCTTCCTGTGGAGCATGGATGACCATCACAGTTGACCCCAATATACTTAATATGCAGCCAATTTTTCCATGAATGTTCAAATGCTCATTTAAAAAATAAGAAGACAATATTGCACTGTTGGGAGAAAAAAAATAAAATCACTGTGGTTCAATTACCTTTTGACCCCGGGGCAGCTCAGAAGCCACACTGCGGCACGTGAGGCCGTGTACCCCAACAAGCTGACTAGAACATGACTGTCGACACTGCAACACCTGGATCAGTGCGGAACTCAGAACTGACTGCCACTCAAATCTGCTTCGTTGCTGTTACGTCTGAAGAGCTAGACTAGACATTCTATATCCTCGTAATCGCCCATCGCCTTACAAGAGGTCTCTCTCAATTCATTTTCAATTTCCCCATCTCCTGTAAGGCTAAGCAAAATGGAGGAGCTTTTATATCTTACAGGCGTGATGCATTTAGAATATGTGTGCCCAGGGAAGTTTCAAAGAAAGATATATTCCTAAAAAGGAATTTCTCTGCTAAGGGCTAATATTTAGCTAGTTCACACCACTACAACCATATAGACTGTCGAAATATTGAAATACTTCCTTAGTACCTGCTTCTGGCCTGATATTTCCAGCTATCCCATGTCCCTAATGCTTCGGCTGCCATGGCCTCAGGAAGCTACAGGTTGGTACTGCCACGGACCCCGGAGTATACCATCCTGTGGCTCCACCAGTAGGCCAGCTCTGGCCCCTGCACACCAGCCTCCTTCCTCTAATGCCCTGGTATTCCCAGGCGCACAGTATCAGTGCACATCTGCCCCCAAGACTATGATGCGTTACTGGGTGCTTTCCTGGAGTTGCCCCCATGTGGCTGCTTGTAGGACTCCAGCCTCAGTGAAAATACTGCTACCACTGTTCATTGCATAGACAAGTATTTAAGTGCTTGTTGTATATTACTCATTTCGTTCTTACAACAATCCTACAAAGAAAGTAAAGAGAAATGGGTAGACCCAATCATAAGCTTTCTACTAGAGGTTGATAAGGAATGGGCAAGAAAAAGACAAAAAAACCAAAATGGTAGCTTAGCATAAAAGAGTTCATGGGCTCATTGAACACATTCGTTTGGGATCATGATAAAGACCAACTCAGAAAAAATCCATATTATATGAAATAGGAAAATTATTCCTGTTTCCAGAACTAAAAGAAACTACAGCCTTTCCACACAGAAGTATTCAGCCGACAATGTAAGAATTTTAGTGAGAGTCGAAATTTAACCTATGCACTCTCTTTTTTAAAGCCCTCTGATAACAATGGTCATTAAATACTATGACAATAGAATGAATTAAAAGGACTCTTTTTGTTGACACAATTTGTTCAGGTGAGAGATAAAAATCTGCTAGGTGTCACTGAATCATCCCAAATATAACACACAATTATTAATGTTAGTAGGGAACGAAGCTCACTTTGTCATAGGTTTTCTAAATAATAATAATGACAATCTATTTCCTATATCTACTGCTATTTATTTTGTAGTCTTCTCAAGTTAGTTTTGTGATTTGCTTTTTAGACAAGAAAAAAATATGTTTCCCCTTTTAAAAATGAGGGAACTGAGGTTAAGTGACTTGTCCAAAGCTTCTCAGGAGTCTCAGAAATAATTTGGGGTCTTCTCAGAGCCCAGGCTGGTCTAGATTTTTGTTGTTGTTGTTGTTTTGAGGTATACTTAGCAGTATATTTCTTATGGTTTAAGTTGACTTTGGTATTAAAATACCTACAGAATCTAGGCGTGTTATCTCACACGTACCTTATGAGAACACTCAGCGCACCCAGGGGGGTGACCAAGGTAGCAGGTGCAAAGGCATACGCAGCAAAATTCACAGCCTCTCCTGCCCCCACTAGAAAGCAAGCAGAGGTATTGATATAAAAGTTAGACTTATTTGTAAGAAGAGAAAAACAAATGACCCTTGCAAAGCAGTGGACTTTTATCCAAGAGACACTGAAATATCTAGCTAAAAGGAATGCTGTAACTCATTTTATGGAGGGTAGGAGAGAATTGGTATTAAGGGATGCAGATAAACTGTAATTCCTGGTGAGACAAACTCAACTAATACGAGCAGTGGTGACAGATAAATATATATTTTAAATGACTTTCAATAGAGATTTTAGTTATTTCAGCACTGAACACATATTTGGCCACACTCATGAAATCTAGTGGAGGTAGCTTTGTGGTAAGCAGAGAATTATTCCATTTGCTTAAGAATACCTACTGTTTTGCAAATTAGCATTAACAACCAAAACCAACTTGGAAAATTAGAATGCTTCCTAGAGATCTTCTGGTGGTTAGGTAGGGGACAGCCAAAAATGCCTACTGCAGGCTGAAATGCAGACGATCTACAGGCAAGGGACAGCATTTCGGTAGCTTAAGGAGATCCAAGCAGCTGTTTTAAAGTAGTACTCTTTTTCTTATCTGAAGAACTCTAGCCTTCCATGAGAGAGCGGATGCAGATAACTTCTAGAGTGAGGGAAGTCCTTCCAAGAGCTGCACTCTTGTATTGGGGCCGAATTATTCTCACAGATCACAATTGAACACCGACCCACAGAATGTAGTATTTTCATACTGGCAAGCTACACCAAGCAAACACTTATGGTAGGGAGATAAGGGAACATCTATATTTTCTCCCTTTCTCTGGCTGCTATGCTACATCCCCCCAGATCTGCAGGAGTCGCCAGCATTATGAAAACATCATAAAACAAATCTAAACTTACAGAACAATTTGGAAACTGCTCTCAAAAGAAGAGACATGGTAGTTTTCTTAGAATATTATGCTTTCCTTGAATACTTTATATTATTTATATTTTTACTGTCATAGATATCTTTCTAGGAAAACACTGATTTAATGATTAAAGTACTATTTGACTGTCACTTACCTAATCTCTAATGTATGCTTGAAAAATTCCACATAATCTATTTATCATTTTCCAAGCAAATGCTATTCTCAGTATTAAGAACTTACTTGACAGTAATCCTGCCCACCAGAGCCACTCCCTCAGATACGAATGTCCACCATGTCCTAGGAAAATATAAAAAATTAAAATTAAGTTCTAAACTGGAGGAAGTGTGTTTGAAGAATTGACTTCTAGGAAAGGTACTGGATTATGTTTGGAAAAATTAAGTCAGCACATCTAAAGTCTTTCAGCTTATTTACTTGGTAGTTTCTGAAGATCTTCTAAAGCTTTTTATTATGTCACCAGGTCCACCTTTGATTTCTACAGAACTTTTTTTTTTTTATTTGTAGGAAATTTAATCATGAGCTTCACTGTGCTTATGTCAGTCAGAGGTATGGAAATAGACTATTATAAACACTAAATACATTTTTTCAGCCATGCTTAAAATTAAAGTCAGAAAACCATAAATCATAAATTACATTGGTACCTCATGAGGATCATAAAGGGAAGAAGATGGCTGACATAAGAGATTTTTGGATTTGTCAATCAGAGAATAAGGAGTATCAGACAGATGGACTCTACTTCTACCTTGGCATGATAAAACTGAGTTTCTATCTAGTCTACTGAAAAGAACAAAAAGCTCTCCTAAGGTATTCAAGGAGTTATATTCCCACTACTGTAATCTGTGACCTTAAGTCATTATTATATGTTTGCTGTAGAAAATGGAATTTTCTCATCAATTTTATTTTGAATTTTGCTATAATTAAATTAGACAGGGTATATAAGCTGTGAAGATTATTTTACAAAGCAGTTAACTATGTTTATTTAGGATTTTTTCCTTACAAAATTTTCAAATAACTAAATTGGAATCATATACATATTGAAGGTCCATACAATACTGGACACCTTCTTATTATATAGTTGGTATCTCTTTGAGTATTAGCAAAATAATATTTAAATATGTTTATTGGCCATTTGCATCTCTTATGTTGTGAGTTTCTTGTTTCTATGCCTTGCCTATTTTTTGTTGGGGTACTAATATTTTTCTCATTGACTGCAGTCACTTTTTACATATTATGGAACTTAGCTACCTTTTATCATATATTCCATCATTTCCCCTCAACGTATCATTTATTTTTTAGTTTCAGTTAAGGTGTTTCCATATAGGATTTTTTTTGTCAATCCAATCTCTTCCTTTACATAAAATAGATTATTCCTTTACCTTTATGCTTAGAAAAGTCTTCTTTTAGGTTTTTATAAAAATTATTTTATTTTAAATTTAACTCTAAACTATCTAGAATTTATTTTGCTGGATGGTATTAAGTAGAATGTTCACATTTTTCTTCTTCAATTTTTTCTAATTGTCTCAATACTTTCAATCAAATAACTCATCCTCTCTCCACTGGTTTGAAATGTCACTTTTAAAAACCATATATTAAATTGTTATATGTACTTGGGTCCACTAATTTAAATCTAAGTTTTAAATTATCTTTTGTCTGCTTTAATGCCAGTGCCAGATTGTCTTAATCGATACAGCAACATAGTCTGTTTTATTTTATGATAGTGCAAATCTTCCCTCGATAGTACTCTTTTATAAACTTGTCTGCACAATTGATAGTCACTTATTTTTCTATATATGGACCTTGGAAAAATATTTAGGCCTTATGATATTATACTTGATAAAAATAGAAAATTCATGGTTCATGAAGGATAGTCAAAGAGAGCCACTCAGCATCTGAAAGGTCACTATAAATGGTAGCCTAATTCTATTTTTTTCCATTTATTGATTTAGCAGATATTTATTGGGTGTCGAACACTGTACCAGTGAAGGTTCCTGTTTTTGTGAATCTACTATCTAAATAAACAAGTAAACCTGTTGGCAACAAGTAAATATAATAATAAATGTACAAATACAAATTATTCTAGACTCAGTGAAGAAAATTGTTAGTGCAAGGATAGGAAATAACAGGGGATGGGGTCAGGAGACCTCCCCAGAGAGGATGGGCCTTCAAACTGAAGTCAGAAGGATGAGTTAGCCAAATGAAAGGCAAGGAGAAGAGAGTTCCAGGAAAAGGGAAAAAACCTTGGGGTAGGAAAGAACTAGGCCTATTCCAGGAATAAGAGAAAAGTAGGTGAATGAGAGGAAAGTACAAGAGGAAGCTGGAGAGGTAGCAGGGGACATTGTAGGCAGGAGGTCTGAGACCGGGGGAGATGCAGCTGGCTCCATCAAGGAGACTGAGGCTAAAAAAATAGAGACAGTAAATTACTATTAGTATAGTATTGTGGACTTCCATTAGGATTACTTCTGCAGTTAGAAACTTGAATTCACTAGTTGCATGTGTTACTTACCAGCTCTAGTAAAGCCCTTTTTGGCCAGTTGCAAGAGGCCCTTCTTTTTCAGTATGAAGCTGGAGCCAATAAAAATACTGGAACTTACTGCCAGTACCAAGCCCACATAAAGACTGTATTTGTTTTCTACATTTGCTGAAATGCTTAGGTTGGTTGTGCTGGAATTCAGGTCCGTGTAGAGAACAGGAGAAGCCAGCAGCTGTGACACATTTGTGATCTCACACCATGCCTGGGAGGAGTTTGGACAGACCAGAGACAGCACGTAGCCTGGAAAAAAGGAAAGAGGGAAATGTCAAGAATGAAAGAGAGAGGTATTCATGCTTACACTCTTTCTGCAGGAAACAGAGCCTTGAGTGGACAGTACTAAAACACTTTATTATTGTATGCAGAGAAGTGCCTAGTAGGTGGTCCACAGGTCTGTAACATTTTCAATTTGGCTTACACAGGTTCCTAAAAATGATTTTAAATTGTTAGGTTGTCATCATTTAAAAACAAGAGATTTCACATGAAAGCCTGGACTCCTCTTATAAGTTGGAAGACCTGGCAATACGTGGGTCTTTGTTCCAGCAAAACAGCAACCTGCTAGAGCAGCAAGGAGCTCTTTAGACCTGGCTTGTGCTCAACAATTCATCACAGTTGCACACGTCCACTTTACTCCTGCACATTCTCCTGGAAATCAGGGTTCAGGAGGCCTGAGTGTAAGAAGAGGGCACAGCAACCTTGTAGGTCTAGAAATCACCACAGTATGGGGAACCTAGCCAACCTACTGGAGGGATATGAATTGTGCATTTTAGAAAATATCTTTTAAAGTGGGTTTAGTTTTCTGTCTCACTTTCCCTGAAGAAAATTATTTTTCAGATCTATTAATCCACCTTCTAAATAAAACAGAATCTGATAGAAAAATGAATTAAACATCCATAGGCTTCAAAGAATAAGATTCAAATATAAGCGTGTAAACCACTAAACCAGATCCATTATTATAAGTACTTTGGAATTTTGAGGCTAAACACAAAATGAAACCATTTTACACTATATAAGAAATTTTTATAATCTGTTCTCTACTTGAAAAGCTACCAACAAGGTGACATTGTGACAAGATGTTCTGTCTTCTCATCTTTTCCATATTAAAAAGACAAATACAAATTACCCTAAACAAAAAAAGGGTAAAGGAAAATTAATCAGATATAATTTGAGAATTCAATTAAAAAATTGGTTTTATATTTTAAAAATCTTAAGGCATATGAACAAAAAGCAGTTTGACTAAATGATATCTTAGCAACAAAACTTCCATAAGTGGATCTATACATCCCTGACAAAGCATTATGAAGCCATCTGAGTTTTACCACACATAAAGTTAAGAAACAACCACAAAGTTCATATCTGGAAAATAATAAAATAACTGAATTCAAGGTTTTCATGACTATTTCATTTATCTCTGTAATTTGAAAATGAACCAACTTTGTTTCAGAGATACAGAATAAATTTTGAGTCAAACTTCTAAATATTCTAAGGAGAATTCTGTTACTTCAGGGATTTCCTACAATATTGGGGAATTTTCAGGCAGGCTGTTTTAGTAAGAACTACTGCAAATTTTCAAGCAAGCTAGTCCTTAGCAATATTGTTCCAAACGTTGTTCATCAAATCTAAGTCCGAAGAATGGAAAGTGCTTGTGTATATTTCTGTTAGTAAGAATTTTGATTACATTCACTCCTGAGAAAACATCTGACCTGACTTTCCAGTGAATTCCATGGCTGCATTCATGTCATTTACTACGTAGTTAACATAATCATTCCAAAACTTCATCTCTGAAATCAGCGTGGGTGGGTCTCATTCCAGTGAAACAATATTCCTTCTAAGCTGTTGACATAGCTAAAGGCTTCCGACATTTTAGTGGGTGTGGGGCAGAGGGTGAAAAGGGAGTGCAAATAATCTGTTGCATTTTGCAGGTTCTCATTGTAAGTGGTGGGCATGAATGCTGCAAGTTTTATGGCAGGAAAATAATAAAAATCTTATCTGGTTACTGACCTTAGAACTTAAATTGTTTTATGTTTTGGGAACCTGTTAGGGAGGGAGCCTACAGTAGATATGACAGAGGGAGGGAGGGCAGGAATGGTGGCTTAGTGGGCATGGAGTGGCCTAGAGGAGAAGCCGAGAGATGGTGTAGGAGATCGGTGAGTGGGCAGGGACTTTGAAGTGTTTTAGAAGAATCAAAGATATCTCAAATCAGACTTGGCTTCTCAAGATCCAGGTAAACAGAATAATTACCTAGGGAATGTAATCCAGGATTTATTCAACATAGAAATAAAAAAATGTATTATATTCATCATTTTTCATTTTAACAGACACTACCATTAGACCTCTAAAGGGACTGTACCAATTTATACTCCTGCCAGCAGGGAATATTTATTACTTCTTTGATGTTATTATTAATTGTTCTAAATATTGAGTAATGAATATTTAGGACATACATGTCAGTTATAAAGAAAAATAACTGAATATACACCAAGGTGTCAACCACCTAATTGAAGAAATAAAATATCACACTTCAGAGGTAACAACTATCCTGATTTTCTTTTTATCATTCTTTTGATTTAAAAACATGATTTTCTCTACATGATTATATCTTTAATTAAAAGTTTAGCTTTGTTTTTTGTTTTGTTATTTTTTTTTTGCCTCTCATAAAAATGTCATCATACAGAATGTATTCTTTGGTGACTTGCTTTTGAGATTTGTCAGTGTTGATGCTTGTTTGTTTTTTTCTACTCTTCTATGGAATTCCACTGTATGATTATTCCACAACTAATTTTTCTATTTATAGTTGGTGGACATTTAGGGAATTTGCAGTGTTTTTGCTCTTACAAACAGTACCTTTAATGTTCTCATGTTATGTCAAACTATATGAAATTGATGATATTTGAAAATTTTTGACCCTATAAAAATAATAGTTTCATATGGTTCAACTTAATACTATGTACAGGTATAATAGTTTACACACATACCTTTAAAATTTAAAAGCAGTTAAATATTCTATAGATTATATACCTTTTTCTACCTTAAGCTTACTACTACCTATAATCATGGGCAAGTTGAGTAATCACTCTTGGTTTCAGTTTCCTCATCTGTAAAAGAAGAGAGTTTGACTCAATAATTCTAATGTTTGATCACAATGCATCTTTGTTCCCAAAGTTGCTTGCAACCCTGGTGGCTCATAAATATTGCTGATGGACCAGTTCTAAACTCACAGGCACTGATAGCTGGAAGACATTTTAAAGAAACTGATGCCAAGATATTAAGTGATACGGGTCAAAGTTACGTTACTGCCAAAACCAAGGCCAACTAATTCAATTCCCAGGCCAGCATTCTTTCTATTTCATTCTTTTCTTACTAAAAGAAAAGTAAAAACATAAAGTACAATTAAAGATAGTTGAAAAATATTATTAATGTTTATACAAAGGTGAAATGCCTTAAATCATGTGTCTATTACTATTTGCCTATAGAGAATAATAATTCAAATTGTCCAGTTTATTACATGGAATAGAATATCTGGTCTCCAGAAGTCAGTGATTGCAGAGG
This sequence comes from Mirza zaza, assembly GCA_008750895.1. Classification (NCBI taxonomy): domain Eukaryota; kingdom Metazoa; phylum Chordata; class Mammalia; order Primates; family Cheirogaleidae; genus Mirza; species Mirza zaza. Next base: position 11,949 of record VSMD01032999.1, read on the forward strand.
TTCTTCCCCTGACGTCAGGCTGGAAGTGACTTGGTGGCCAATGGAACATCAGCAAAGGTGATATAAGGATAGATTTCAAATACGCTTATGTGGTTGGGTTTCTACTCTTGCTATCTCTGTAATTTCCTGAGGAGATGCTGCCCCTTCAGTCTGAGACCTAGAATGAAAATACATGGAGCAGTTCTGAGCTCATCCCACATGAAGGAACCAAGACCAAGTGGACATGTAGTCTGGAGCAGAAGATACCAAGGTGAACCCTGTCTAAATCAGTCAATCCTCAGCTGTCTACAGACACCTAAGTGATATATAATACACTTGCCTATTCTTATTAGCATAGGAAGTGAATGAGATCTCTTTAGGTCCACTAGAATTTATTCTCCAAACACCAGCCAGTGTGAATTAGATTATATCACTCCTCTTTCGTTATATTCTAACTACTTTAAAGCTATACATGCTCTGAAACTGGTTCATCTCTGACATCACATTGCATCATGGCACCTCTAAAACAACACTAGTCCTTTCACTCATTCATTCATTCATTCAACAAATATTTGAGTGTCTGCTGTCAGGCATTTTCTAGAAGCCAGGGATACAAACAATGCAACAACATTCCTGCTCTCTTATATCCTAGTGAGGAGAAGAATAAACAAATGCACAAACAACAATATTGTATGTTAAGAGTGCCATGGAAAGCAGCAAAAACAGCATCAAGGAATATTTTCAAATATTTAAAAATATTATTAATGTTTATACAAAGGTGAAATGCCTTAAATCATGTGTCTATTACTATTTGCCTATAGAGAATAATAATTCAAATTGTCCAGTTTATTACATGGAATAGAATATCTGGTCTCCAGAAGTCAGTGATTGCAGAGGTTCTTTCCCTGACGTCAGGCTGGAAGTGACTTGGTGGCCAATGGAACATCAGCAGATGTGATATAAGGGATTCCCACGATTAAAGGGAAATAATTCCCACGATTAAAGGGAAAAGCCTTTCTGCTAGCCATAAAAGCAAAAACCCTGAGGTGGGAATGTGCTTGAGGGATGCAAGGAGCTGTGAAGGGCTGTGGTGACAGAAGGAGATGGTATGAGATGTGCTTAAAGAGTAGCTGGGGCAAGACCAGGTAAAATGAGCCTTATCATTCCAAAATTCTGCAAGCGTTTCCCTTTGCATTCAGGAAAAATCCAAAATCCCCATCAAGGTCTACAAGGCCCTGTGGAATCTTGCCTCTAGCTTTCTGTCTAATCTCATTCCTTACTATTGCTATTTCTTCTGTTCCTTCCATAGATTATGTTCCTTCTTACTTAAAGCTTTTTTAAAAAAGTAGCTGTTACTTAGCGGGTTACAAAGTGCTGGCTGGCCTAGCTAGCTCCTTCTCATTCAAATGTCCCCTCCTCTGAAAGGCCTTCCTTCCCTACCTTCCCAATTGGAAGGGACATTTCTGTCTTATCCCCCACTGAATACCCCCCATCAAATAAACATCCTTGTACAGCTTACTTAATGGTTATTAAAACAAACTTCATATGTGTTTAAAAAAATTTTTTTAGATCATCTTGGTTTCGAAGGTCTTTTGAAGCATCCATAGTTTTCAAAGTCAAAACCAAGTACGGCATTCATTTGTACTTCATAGAAGTTCAGCTGGAATGTTCTATTCTCAGACCTCATGACGGACTCCTTGTCATTTGGGTCTCAGCTAGGATATCAGTTTCTCTCCGGGGTCTTCTTTGGGTGCCCAATGCAGCAGCCCTAACACTCTCAATACATCATCCATGCCACTTACCACTATCGTAATGACTTTTTAAAATTTGTTTCTTGCACATTATTTGCCATCCGGACAGCAAACATGAGAGCAGGGACCTAGTCCTAGAGTCTAGGACCAGACTGTCTTGCAGATACCTCTATCCTGGCACTGGGGCCAGTGGCTGGCACCTGGGGCTCTTGTTATCTGAACGAATAAATGAAAAATCGAACTTGTGTTTACTCCATGCCAGGCTCTGGACTGTGTGCCTCATATATGTAATCCCACCTGCGCCTCTCCTGGCACACAGCTGTAAACTGTAGGAATTATTCCCATTTCACAGACGAAGACGGGCTAAGTTACAGCTGAGGAGACTGTCTGATGCCAAAGCCCGCTCTCTTGCCAACGCTGATCACGTGGATTCCGGTTTCTAGGTCTTTCTCACCAGCTTTCCGCCCGGTTTCCAGCTAACCACAGGTGTTGGGCTTGGATGTGTCTTTTGTTGGAACTAAACACGCAGGAAAGACGCGCGGAAGCTCACACAAGCGGGTGTGATTCACACACACCCTCTTCCTCGCGGATCCTCGGGCAGACGAGGGCGAGCGTGCCGGTGCCACTCCGAGGGTTACAAATTATCTAGAAAGGGTTCAAATCCGGGTGCCCCCTCCAAACAAACAGAATTATCTAGAACAAAGGGCGCACAACCTGACTCTCTAGGATATAATTTCTAGACGCAGCTGCCTTAAAAAAAGTCTGTTTTTGCATTCATTGTTCGGGCGTTCTCTCCTGTTTGTGTCCCTTCTGTCCTGGCCCGCAGAGTTGGGACGAGTTCGGCGACTTCTTCACTCTCTGCGTCGGGGACAAACCGGAAGGGCCAAGAGGAGGAGAACGGGGCGTCGCCAGCCACCGACCGAGTGAAGACGGGACGTCCCCTCCCGCCCACGTGATCGGGTCAATTAACACCTGCTGTCCCCGTGGCCGCCTCCCCTGTCACTGCAACCCGCAGATACACCCGTTCCCGCTCCGTCCCCGCCTGCGGCGCCCAGAGCGGCGGGGGGGCCACCGCGCCGCGAGTCACACAGGGCGCCCCGTCCCCGCGCCCTGCCCTGCCCGCGGGGCGCCGGGTGAGACCGAGTCGCGGAGACGCCCGTCCCGCGGGCGAGGACCGGGGTCCAGCCGCCCCGCGCGGCGTCCGCAGGGCCCGGCGACCCGAGCGCCCGGTCACGTGCCGCCGACTCGCTGTGGACCCGGGTCCCGCCGCCGCAGGTGCCTGTCGCCCGCCGGCCGGACCGCCGGTGGCTGACTGACCGGCTGACGACCGCCGACTGACTGACTGACAGACCGATTGACCGACTGACAGGCTGACCACCGACTGACCTACTGACCGACTGACGACCGCTGACTGACTGACTGACAGACCGATTGACCCACTGACAGGCCGACCACCGACTGACCTACTGACCGACTGACGACCGCTGACTGACTGACTGACAGACCGATTGACCCACTGACAGGCCGACCACCGACTGACCTACTGACCGACTGACGACCGCTGACTGACTGACTGACAGACCGATTGACCCACTGACAGGCCGACCACCGACTGACCTACTGACCGACTGACGACCGCTGACTGACTGACTGACAGACCGATTGACCCACTGACAGGCCGACCACCGACTGACCTACTGACCGACTGACGACCGCTGACTGACTGACTGACAGACCGATTGACCCACTGACAGGCCGACCACCGACTGACCTACTGACCGACTGACGACCGCTGACTGACTGACTGACAGACCGATTGACCCACTGACAGGCCGACCACCGACTGACCTACTGACCGACTGACGACCGCTGACTGACTGACTGATAGACCGATTGACCGACTGACAGGCCGACCACCGACTGACCGCCGACTGACGACCGCTGACTGACGACGGCTGACTGACTGACAGACCACCGACTGACTGATAGACCGACCAAAGACCGACCGACAGACCGATCGACTGACTGACTGACAGACCGACCAACAGACCGATTGACTGACAGGCCGACCGCCGACTGGCTGACAGACTGATTGACTGACCAGTTGACTGACTGACAGGCTGACCAACTGACTGACCGGCAGACCGACTGACAGGCCGACAGACTGCCGACTGAACGACTGACAGACCGACCGACCGACAGACCGATTGACCGACTGACAGGTCGACCGCTAACTGACTGACTGACAGGCCACTCGCCGACTGGCTGACAGACTGACTGATCGCCTGACCAGTTGACTGACTGACAGGCTGACCGACTGACAGACTGACAGACAGCCGACGGAACGACTGACAGACCGACCGACCGATTGACCGACTGACAGGTCGACCTCTGACTGACTGACAGGCCACCCACCGACTGGCTGACAGACTGACTGATTGACTGACCGGTTGACTGACTGACTGACAGACTGACCGACTGACTGACTGACTGATAGAGCGACAGACAGAGAGCCCGACAGACTGACTGAGTGACAGACCGACCGACTGACTGACAGACGGATCGAGAGTGCCCGACAGACTGACTGACTGACAGACCGACCGACTGACTGACAGACAGACGGATCGACAGAGAGCCCGACAGACTGACTGACTGACAGACCGACCGACTGACTGACAGACAGACGGATCGACAGAGCGCCGGACGGGAGGAAGCACCGCGGCACTACTGCGCCGAGAGCGGGTCTCTCCCTTCCGAGTCTCCACGAGCACCCGGCGCAGCCCGCCCGTGTCTGCGCCCGGTCGCCAGGCCGCGGCCGGGCAGACGCTCACCTTCCCGGCAGGGCAGTCCGCGCGGCAGCGGCACCTGCGCCCCCATGGCCGGCGGGGCTTCCCGGCTCACCCGGCCGGCGGGCCGCGCCTCCCAGGCACCTGCGCCCGGGCGGCGCCGCGGGCCCGGAGTGGCGCGCCTTGGCCCCGCCCCCGCGCGCCTCAGCCAATGGGGAGGCCGGGCGCGGCCTCCGCGCGAGCCCCGCCCCCGCCGCCCCGGCTGGGCGCCACTCCCGCGCGGCGGGCGGCTCGGTCGCTGTGAGGGGCCCGCTGCGCCTGAGGGAGGCGGACGCGCCTCGCGGGGCGGCCGGCGGCGTCTCCCGGAAGGTCCCGCGCCGGGCTCGGGGCCCTGCGGGTGTGCGCGGGAGCGCTGAGCACTGACCCGGTTCCGCGCCTGTCGCCGCGCGGAAGCCCGTCCTGGGGCTGAGGGCGGACTCTGCCCTCCGCGCCGGCCCGGCCTCTGCCCGCCCCGCCGCCCCGCCCCGCGTGCTGGGCCCCACGGTTACTTAAAATAAGCCCTGACTGCACACTCCTGCTAGTCCTGAGGAAGAAAAAAAGAAAAAAAAAAGAAAAGAAGAAAAGATAATCTAAAAAGAAAAAATAAAATAAATAAATAAAATAAGCCCTTCCCACTTCTGCTAGTCCTTGAGGAAAAAAAGAAAAAAAAGAAGAGAAGAAAAGATAATCTTAATAAATAAAATAAGCCCTTACTTCACGCTTCTGCTAGTCCTTGAGGAAGAAAAAAAGAAAAAGGAAAAAAAAAAAGAAGAGAAGAAAAGATAATCTTAAAAAATAAATAAATAAAATAAGCCCTTACTTCACACTTCTGCTAGTCCTTGAGGAAGAAAAAAAGAAAAAGGAAAAAAAAAAGAAGAGAAGAAAAGATAATCTAAAAAGAAAATAAATAAATAAATAAATAAGCCCTTATGCATTCCGGAGCTGGGGGGGAAAAATTTTAAATAAATAAATAAAGTGATAAAAAATAAATAAAATAAACCTTTGAGGGAAAAGCAATGCCAAGACTGAAAAGATCCAATCCCACAGAATAGCAATAGCCAGCAGGTACTTTATGTGGGGTTGTGTTTTGTTTTTTGAGACAGAATCTCACTCTGTTGCCCAGGCTAGAGTGAGTGCTGTGGCGTCAGCCTAGCTCACAGCAACCTCCGACTCCTGGGCTCAAGCAATCCTCCTGCCTCAGCCTCCCGAGTAGCTGGGACTACAGGCATGCGCCACCATGCCCGGCCAATTTTTTCTATATATTTTTTAGTTGGCCAATTAATTTATTTCTATTTTTCGTAGAGACTGGTCTCGCTCTTGCTCAGGCTGGTCTCGAACTCCTGACCTCCAGCAATCTTCCTGCCTCGGCCTCCCAGAGTGTTAGGATTACTGGCGTCATCTGCCATGCCCAGGCCTACTTTATGTATTAACAACTCATTAAAACAGCAAAGTGTATTAAACCCCCAGTTTACAGAGGAGGGACCAGAGGCAGAGAGTGAGGCTGAGCAAGCTAACCAAGGTTGGAAGGCTCGATAGGAGGCATTTATGCAACAAGAAATGGGCACAATCCCTGCTCAAACCCTCACCAGGGAGAATGGGGGTGGCTTTGTGCCCTGGCACTGAAGCACTGAAGGAAAATCCCTCCATTCCCCTAGCCTTTGCTCTAGGTAGTCATAAACAGTGCTATTAATTTTATTACCTAAGAGTTTCATGGCGGAGGCCTCGATCTTGCTTTTCTTGTTCTCAGGCTGATGAAAGAAGAGTTAAGAACAAATGAGTCAACACAACAATCTAAGGCACACACTTTCACAGGCCGATGGATTTGCCCAGAAGGAATGGCCTGGGTAGGGAAATAGGTGAAAGTTGAAAGGGAGGGAAATTTCTGCCAAATTTGGGTAACAATCCTTAAAACTTAAATTTCTTTTTAAATGTTTTCCCTTGGACGCTAAATTTGAAATTTTGCCTTCACCATAGATGGGTGACGATGGTGAACGTGATCTAAGGTATTTATTATTTATTTAACAGACACATACAGCATTCCCTATGTGGCGAGCACTATTATAAGCACATTATATATATTTGCTTTTTAAATCTTCACGAAAATCCTCTAAGGGAGATCCTATTATCCTCATTTTATGCCCAGGAAAGGAAGGCACACAGAAATTAACTTACCTGTGGACACAAAGCTAGTAAGTGGGGAACTGAGATGGTAACCAAAAGAGTCTCGCTTCAGTGTTTGTTCTTAACCCATTTGGTAACTGGACATTAAAAAAAAAAAACCTATAAAAGTGTAACTTTGAGATTAATGTTTTTAAAAGCCTGAATTCCAGTTTCATATTAAGGCCTATTTTAGGGAGGAGACACTTTGTTGTAATTCTTGTTTTTCAGTTCTGAAAATAAACAGAAAATCCTTAGAAAAAAATGTTTTATTTTTATTATTATTATTTTTTGAGATAGAATCTCACTCTGTTGCCCTGGCTAGAGTGCCGTGGTGTCAGCCTCGCTCACAGCAACCTCAAACTCCTGGGCTCAAGCGATCCTCCTGCCTCAGCCTCCCAAGTAGCTGGGACTACAGGCATGTGCCACCATGCCCGGCTAATTTTTTCTATATATTTTTAGTTGTCCAGCTAATTTCTTTCTATTTTTAGTAGAGACAAGTTCTTGCTCTTGCTCAGGCTGGTCTCAAAACTCTTGACCTTGAGTGATCCGCCCACCTCGGCCTCCCAGCATGCTAGGATTACAGGAGTGAGCCACGGCGCCTGGCCGAAAAAAAATGTTTTAATTAAACAAGTTTAGTTAAAGTGTTTAAGATCACTGTTTTCCCAGTTTAAGTGTTGCCTAACAGAAATTTATAATGTATTTTCCTTCACTGCCTTATTTCTAGATGACCGGATAGTATACAATTATAGCATTACAGACTGTCATGCAAGTGACATAAATTTGGGAGATTTTTATTCCCAATGAAAAGCATGTTGCTTCTTTAACTAAAAGAAGACCATAAAAAAAAAAATCTCCAGCTAGCCCATTCTGTGATTCTGGGAAAATTCCTTTTCTGACTCAAAACATAGAAAGTAATGATAATGAGACCCTCTAAAATGTCAACTCTTATTTATCTTTGTGTTAGGTCAAGTAGACTCAGGGGTAAGTGTCAAAATAATTAACAATTGGTAGAGCCTTAGGGTCTCTAGGTACAAGGCCACAAGGCTTTTGAGCCCGCGCAGGTCTGGGAGGTTCCCTGCTGTTGCTACTTGAGGAGGTCTGAGGTTCCTGGGGCTTGGGATGAGATGACCAGGCAGGAGGGGTGGCCGTTGGGGAGGGACCTGAGGCTATTTGCAGAAATGTTACAGTCTGGCCTAGCACTGTGCCTAACCTACTGTTGGTAATTTGTGATTCTTTATTTTTTTCTCAACCAGTCTAATTAGGAAGTTATCAATTTTATTAATCTTTCTAAGAACCAACTCTTACCTTTATTGATTTTTAGAATTTCATTGATTTCTGTTCTTATTTTATTACTTCCTTCCTTCCTTCCTTCTACTTTTGAGTTTAATTTACTGTTCCTTTTCTAAATTCTAAGGCAAAAACTCCAAGGTGATTTTAAGCCTTTATTGTCTTTGAATGTAAGCATTTAAAGCTAATATTTGTCTCCATTTAGTTCAAAATATTTTCCTTGTGATTTCTTCTTTGACCTATGGATTACTTAGGAATGCACTGCTTGACTGACAAATATTTGGGGATTTTTCGGATATTCCAGAAGGATTTCTGTTATTGAATGAATGAATATATTTATTTACATGAACTGTTTTAGAGAGTCAATTTGATAGAAATCATGGATTATCTCAGAAAACACATTTTTATGTATATACCAAATTATGCTATAATACTGAGTTCTAGACCCCCAAACTCTGCCAGTGAAATCTGTATGAGAACTTTTGCACTCAGATGGCTGTGAAAGGCAGTTCTGTTTGTCTCTTTAGTAATGTTGCTACTCGCAGAGCTGTACAGCTTTTATTTCCTCTTGGTTGAATCCTAAGCACAAAAAAACCCAAAAGTCTTTTCATTTGTTCATTCATTCCAATAAACATTACTGAGGCACTGACACGCACAACTCTTTATTTTCCAAACAGAACTCCGAATCTCTCACTACCCCAAGCCTGCTCTTCTTGTGTCTCTCTTATCTCATCAAAGTGCAACCTCTTCTTTAGTTGCTTTAAGTTAGAAAATCTAGAGTCATCCTTGACTTCACCTTTTCACTCATACTCCACATCCAGTCATCAGAACCAGAGCCAGAAACCAACCCATTCTCACCAACTCCATTTCTACCATCCTGGTCTGAACCACGGTTACCTCTCACTGAATTACTGCAATACCCTCCTAACAGCTCTCTATCTGATCCCTCTTCTGTGACCTTAACTCCTTAACTCCCTCCTTCCCCTTTACTTCCTCTCACTTAGCCAAACTGTTTTCCCTGCTTTTCTTCAAACATAGTCCTGTCTTTGATATGTTGTTTTCTTGGTGGGCAAGCTCTTCCCCTAGAAGTGGGCTTAGCTAACTCTGCCGCTGTATTTAGAGCTCTGCTAAATGAGGTCTTTCCTGAATACCCCACTTAAAATAGTCCTGCCCCACTCCATATAAATTTTCTATCTTTTTACTTTGCTTTTTTCTTTATCATATCAGTATTTGCCACCTGACTTCTTATGTGTTTATTACTTTATTTATTGCCTTTCCCACTCTATTAGAATGTGTGCCCTACCAGGGCAGAAACTTAGTTAACTATTGACTCCCCAACGCTTAGAAGAGAGCTTGTCACTTAATAAATATTTGTTGAATGAATGACTATGCATGGCATCGAGCAGTGCACTAGAGATACAGTAATGGACAACATAGACAGTCCCTGACCTCATGAAGTTTATAGACCCTACAGGGAAAATAGACATTAAACATGAATTACATAACATTCAATTATGGTTATAAACACGGAGGAGACATCGTTGAGTTCTCTGGCTGAAGGTCTTGGTGTGTTAGATAGACTATCAAATATTTAATAACTTAGGGCCAAGAGCCAGGATTCTTCAAATCATATAATTTTTTTTATTGTTAACTTTTTCTTTTTTTTTTTTTGTCACCTGATCCAGTGTCTAAAAATCATATAATTTTTGAAATAAAAACACAAAGAATCAATGTCATGTGAATGAGCATCTATGGTTAGAGGAAGTTTAAATAGGATTACAGAGATTTAGAGGGAGCTGACAAAGCAAGACAGGGAACTAGATTAAAAGTAGCCTGCTAAATAGATAATCCAATATGGCTATGTTCTTTCCATCGGCCAAGGTTACTGCAGGTACCAGGGAAAGAAAGCCAGTGATAGGTAGCCTGGGTGAAGCTAATCGCAATTTGGAGGGAAAAAGACAATGCTCTTTTAAACTTGCATACATCAGAAAAATATCCTAGTGTGCGTGTTTTATATATGCAGACAAAATACCTACTTACCTGAATTTCAGCTAAAAGATAATTTTTTCCTCAAAGTCTTCCAGAGCAGTGCCTTTCCTCCCAAAATCTCAGGGTTCCTTCTATGTGCTCTCCCGGCTGTTTATCACACTGTATTGTAATCATCTCCTCCTGCCTGTCTCACACCTCTGTATCATCTCTGGGGAAAGGACTTTAGGGTCCCTTAAAAGAGTGCCCAACATACTGTGGATGCTCAGAAACTGTGTGGAGTAAACACACAAACACTTAAATGCATTTCATGCCTCTACGAAGGATTGTTATTTTGCATTGTTAAGTACTCTACGTATGTAAAAGACAGATTTTCATTTAAACACTTGAAGTGAATCATTTCACTTGATCACATTTTGCTAGAATTATATAATAACATTAGTTAGAGACAAGGTATAAATAATGGCTCTGTGTCTTCCCACAAGTTAGTTACTTAATAGACACATGCACCTGGTTATTAAAAGTCCCATTGCAGCAGCAAAGCTCCAGTTTAGGTGCAGTCCCAAAGCTTAGAGGGAAGAAAAGGGAGACATGGCGCATTTATTAAGTGTCTTCTTTATAAACCAACGGTATGTGATATGCTAAATCCATTTATCCTCCTAAAAACCTAATGAGGTAGGTGTTATATTTCCATTTTACAGATAAGGAAATTGAGGCTCAGAAAGGTTAAATAATTCTCTCAAGACCACTCAACTAATACACATGATCTCAAGAATCAATAATATTCAGTTCATCCTTAATTGTAGTTTTGCAGGGGGTGGGAAGATACAGGAAGTAAGTGTGAGAATTAGTAAAGGAATGAACATTTGAGATATAGCAAATGAGTCATTTCCAATATGTAAAGAATTGTGTGATTGTGTGTGCATGATTCATTGTGGAAGAGGTGTTTTATAATGACAAGTTCTATGAAGTTTCATGATGTCAACCAGGAGTTTAGTTGATCAGAGGAAGAAGGGATTCCTAGAATCATTACTCTGACTTTTATTTAATTTATTAAAATCAATTTGGAAAGTTTCAAATAACAAGCAAACCATGAGAAATGAACATTTTATGGCTGCAAATGGGTGCAAATTTCCACTCTTGTCATCTTGCTTTATTTTTAGGTATATTTATTTTAGTTACATTGTCTGCATATAAAAAAGGTTACTCTAACTAACCCCAGTATATTTCCTAACCAGAAAATATATTTTCAACTTTTAAAAAGAAGCCAGGCAGATTTATGATAATGCAATTAATTATTACAAAATGAAATTTAATTTTGATATTTGTGTTTTAAAAATTATTGTGGCCACTTGTCAAGTATTTATAAAGCATTAGGAGCAGCAATGAATTCTTCATATTACCGTATCTCATTTTAATTCCCCAAAACAAACCTGCAGATATTATTATGCCCATTCTATGGAAAATGAAACTGGGGCCCAGAAGATTCATTATTGTGCTCCAAATCCCAGAGCGAGTGAACAGTGAAGCTGAGATTCAAACTCAAGCCTGTGACTCCAAAACCTGTGTGTTTAAGCCCAGCTCCGTAACACAGAAAACTCCCCCCAATGAGTGGCAACATTTGACATAAGAGAAGCTGAGGTCAAGTGAACACTGGATCTCAGAACAAAAGAGTCTTCCACGTTTGACAGCAGGTAAGCATTTTCTGGAAACACTAGAAGCAATATCAAGTTGAAAATATTAAGGAGGCCCACAGAGGTCTGAATATTTTCCTGAATAATAGATCCAAATTGGGTGATTAAGACATAAATAAACATTAAAATATTTAATGTTTAAATATTTTATAAATATAAATTTAAATATTTTATAATTTATAATAATAATTATTTTAATATAATTATAATTACATTAAAAATAAAATAAAATAATTATAATAAAATAATTATTAAATAATTAAATAAAATAATTATAATAAAAATTTAATAATTATAATTATTATAATAGTTATAGTAATAATAATAAATTTATAATTAAATTTAAATTTAAATATTTTATAAATATATTATTTAAATATTTTATAAATATAAAATATTTAAATAATATATATATTATATAACATTTATATAATGTTTACATAATATATAAATAAACATTAAAAATATTTCAAGGAGGAAATTTCTTAGACATGAGGGACAATGATATTATAAAAAGTAATAATGACCAATATCGTTTTTTTGCATTTCTGTGCAGATAATGTGCTAAGGTAAGTTTTTACAGGGACGTCCAACTTCAAGATGAGGAAACTGAATCACAGTTGGTGAAAAACAATGATGTTTTCCCAGGTAAGCATTCTTTGTGGTCACTGTTAGAGGCATATTTGCTGAAATAGGTGACTTGGCCTATTTTTCATGTTTTTACTTTCCAGATGATAAAAGCAATGTGGTGCTCTGGAATCAGGTGGGCCTACGTGTAGGAGAGTCAGATAAAAAACAGAACACCCAGTTAAATTTTGAATTTCAGATAAAACACAATTTTTAGGATAAGTTCATCTCATGCAATATTTGAGACACACTTATACTCTATTTTCATTTGACAAACCAGCCAACCCAGTCTGGGCGTGAATCCCAGCTAACTCTGACACAACTTTAGCCAGTATGACCCCGGGGCAAATTTCTTAATCTCCCAGCCTCCATTTTCTGCTCCTTAAAATGAGGTAGATACTATATCCACTTCACAGGATTGTTTTAGGATTTGAGAAAAGTGAGGTTCCTTCCCTTCTTGAGAATTTCTTTGTGTGTCTCTTGATGACTTGTTTTTACTTTATACCTGTGATTTTAGCATTTATTGCCATTTCATGCTTTTCAAAATGTTTACAGTTAATTTCATACAGATAGGTTTAAGATACTGCCATGGTATTCAAGGCAAAGGGCTTATTTTCCTAAGCAGATTATGTAGCTTTTCTTAGGGAGGAACATCATATAAACGACTGACACAATAACATTTTAGCAGAAAGCTAAATGGTGACACAAGTGGCCGTATTGGTTAATTCTCGAAAGTTTATAATAGAAATGGATTTATCAAAAATATACATATTGGCTGCTTAGAGGGTATGTGTGTAAGTGCAAGATTGCAAAAAATTACATAAAAATGGTATATTTGGTAAAATGTGGATTGATCAGTGAGTTGAAAGAAGGCAATGAAATAAAAATGATAATGAGTTATTTAACCTTACAAAGTTAAACAGAGGTGAAAACAGATTTTCTGGAAGTTATATTAACAATATGAATTTGAAGTCTTAAAAATGTTAATATACTTTAATTTAGTAATCTAATTTCTTAGTAAACACTAAATAATGACAGAAATATATAATAACTTAAGAAGAAGAACATTCATTTTGAAATGTTCAGAGGAAAAAATGTCCAGAGACCAGAGGAAAAAATGTCCAATGATAGGAAAGTCAATAAATAAATTATGGTATAATGGAATATGATAGAATGTTATACAATCTAAAAAAGGATGCTTTAGATAGATATTTAGTAATCTAAAAATTATCACAATATAATTTTAAATAAAAATCAGAATGATTTTATTTTAAAAATATATAATGGTAGATATAACCAAAATGTGAATATTGGCTATTCTAAAATGATAACAATATTTTTCAGTTTTATTTTCTTTTTTACTATAATATCAAAATTTTATGAAGCATTCCTTATTTTATAATTAGAAATAAAAAATTATTTTTAAAATTCTGGAACCCAAAAGCTAATTTTCCTAAGATACTCAGTACTCCCCTAATTTTCTTGGCCCAGATATCTTGGGGTATCTCCTCTTTTGAGAGCCACGTAAAGCCACTGGGAGCCAAAGCTATTTAACTGAGGCAATATGTGTTACTGAATTGTTTGATGGCTTAATTATTCATCAGAATAAATACTGCAAGTACTGGAGAAAGAATAATGTATTTATGGAGTTGATAGATTGAGATAAAGGCAGTTTTGCTAACGGGAGATGGTATTTATTTCATGCCATTCTGATTTTCAGCCATAAGCAAAAGTTTTGTGATTATGTAGACTGTCAAATGTTGCATAAAAAAAAAATTTTTTTTTGAGACAGAGTCTTACTCTGTTGCCCTGGCTAGAGTGCCGTGGTGTCAGCCTAGCTCACAGCAACCTCAAACTCCTGGCCTCAAGCAATCCTTCTGCCTCAGCTTCCCAAGTAGCTGGGACTACAGGCATGTGCCACCATGCCCAGCTAATTTTTTCTATTTGTTTTTAGTTGGCCAGTTAATTTCTTTCTACTTTTAGTAGAGACGGGGGTCTCTCTCTTGCTCAGGCTGGTTTTGAACTCCTGACCTTGAGCGATCCTCCCAGAGTGCTAGGATTACAGGTGTGAGCCACCGCATCCAGCCACTAAAAAATTTCTTAGGGAAATTTACTTTTAGGTTGTTAGAGTAACATTCAGATACAAATTGGCATGTCGTGATGATTTTTACACATCTAAAATATGAATTATTCTTTCAGGCAAGCTCAGTTTCATCTTATTTCTCAAACAGATATGTTTCAAATATGCAATTCTTCTACAAAATATCCAATTAAAAGATCAATGAATAAGTGCACCCTAATTACATTTTGGTAATTTTTAATATGATGGCACTGTATCTGAAAATTTAATCATACTTTGTAAAAGCCTAGACAATTTTTTCAAGATTGTAACTCTGAATGAAATTGACAGTAAAATTTCAATAAAATTCATCAGTCAATACTACCTTTGGTTTACTTTCAAATTTGTTAAGAGGCGTTGCTTTGACAAACCTCCTTATATTTCTAACTCTCATACATATTAATAAGCTCAGGGTCAGGGAAGGATGATGGTGATTTGGTTGTTGTTATTTTCATCCATAGATAAATCCGCAAATCCACCGCTGAGTCATGAAAATCCTCCTTTGTCAACGCCACAGAACTGTTTCTTTCCCTGGGAATGATCAAGAAAACTCGCCATTTGTGCATGTTTAAGGAAAGGAAAAAAATCAATACATTTGTTATTTTAAAAAAATCAGGGCCTGGATTTTGACAATGTCAAGATTTACAGTATATCCCCGTTTGTTTTGGATACTCCACTGACTTCCAGTTCTAGAAGACATAGATATATTACTTAAACCAACCAAAGGTAAGAACCCAGTGGTAATTACAGTTATATTTTTCACATATGCTTACAGGTCTGTTTTGAGTCATTGAAATACCAGCTTTTGCTTTGTTTTTCATATCACATGCTTTCTAGATACATTGGATGATTTTATTTTTTATTAACTTCTCTGTATTTTTGACAGATAAGTGAATATTCTACTAAAATAGAATTTTAGTTAAAAGTAACAATAAATAAAGGCCTGGCAATATGATTCTGCTAATCTGAATATTACAACATAGCAAATGCAGGTATGCTTTTTGCAGATTTTCATTTCATTTTTAGAAGTCAAAACCAATAACTTTGGTAGATGTGTTTTTCACTAAAGGAAGTATCATATGCTGATTTTTATTTCTCTCTAAAATATTTGGAGATAAACAATTGTTGAATTCATATAAATCTTAAAGCATTAACTCCTAAAATATGAGGCCAGGCGTGGTGGCTCACGCCTGTAATCCTAGCACTCTGGGAGGCCGAGGCAGGTGGATCGCTCAAGGTCAGGAGTTCGAAACCGGCCTGAGCAAGAGTGAGATCCCCGTCTCTACTAAAAATAGAAGGAAATTAGCAGGACAACTAAAAATATATAGAAAAAATTAGCTGGGCATGGTGGCATATACCTGTAGTCCCAGCTACTCGGGAGGTTGAGGCAGGAGGATTGCCTGAGGCCAGGACTTTGAAGTTGCTGTGAGCTAGGCTGATGCCATGGCACTCACTCTAGCCCGGGCAACAGAGTGAGACTCTGTCTCAAAAATTAATAAATAAATAAAAATAAAAATAAAATAAATAAATAAAAATATGAGCTCCAGCTTATTGGAAACTTCTTAAGTATGAGGTACTTTGTAAGCATTATAACAACCTGCACGCCCCCTTTCAGAGATGAGTGAGTGGTCTAAAGAGATTAAGTGGCTCACCCAAGTTAACACGTTACTATTATATGAAGGAGCAAGGATTTAAGTCACTTTGTCTTCTTTTAACTCTCTGTGACAAACATGTATATTTCAATTAGAAAAACAGTTATCAATTGCTATCATGTTTTATTTTTATACATTTAAAAACTAGTACTGCATCTATCATTTTTATTGTGCCAAGATCGTATATTTTTAAATATTAGTGATTTCATTCTAGATTAGAAAGTTAGGTAGACACTATTAAACAAAGCTTTTAAAATTTTCCTATTGATAAAGGTATATCTTATAATTGGCTTTTTACATTTTGATCTTTTTGCTTATATATACTTTAGTCAATTTGTTTTATTACATTGATTCTTTCACTCAGCTAACATTTATAAACACTGATCACTCACGTCATTTTTAGATCAAGCCAGCAGATAAAAATGGGTGGGGAGTGAAGCATCGTATGTAAATATAATTAAAAGGTCTAATATTTAACTATTGTACTTTATGTCCCATACTGAATACATCCTCTATTTTCCACTCTGGAAACATTTATAAATTGTTCACAAAAGTAATTTCAGTAAGCAAAAAAGTAAAGAGGCCACATTCTATCCATAAATACAGTTAAAAATTAATAAGAAAAGTGTAAATTAAGAACTCTATTCCTTAGAAATGAAAATAAAAGGAAAAGAAAAGAAACCTACTTAATTGAAGATAACAGCAAAATGGCTATTACAGATTGTTCTCTTTTTCATGGAGGTAATTTTTATAAGTTGTGAAATTAAAATATACTAAAAGTCTGGGTAGAATAAATTATTTCCTGGAGAAACAAATGTCTACGTTTAAATTAAGAGTCAAAAATTAAATTGACTAAAAATTATGGACAAAATTGAAAAAAAACATCCAAGAACTACCTCCTAAAAGAGCCACTGTACCTTAAATATATTTTATTAATTTGTTCAACAAATATTTATTTAGTATTCACTATAATGCCAGGCACTGTCCTAGGCAGACACTTTCCTTTGTTCCCTACTATATACCCATCAATAGGTCAAAGGAGAAATCCACATAATGCTATCGCCATTTACTTTGGTTGATAATAAGTGACAATTGGGCGGCCATATTTTTTTTGTTTGCTTGAGACAGAGTTTCACTTTGTCCTGGGAGCTAGAGTGTGCACCACAACACCTGGCTAATTTTTTCTATTTTTAGTGAAAATAGCAGCTCATTCTTGCTTAGGCTGGTGTTGAACTCCTGACCTCAAGGGATCCTCCCACCTCAGCTTCCCGGAGTGCTAGGATTATAGGTGTGAGCCATCACACCTGGTCTGGGAAGCCATATTTTAAGTTTTGGCTACAGCATTAACTGAATTTAACACAGCTGGTCCTTTCCTGCACCTCCTTAAAGAAGAAATATAACATACCTTCCCATCAGCAGACAACCATTGTGCCAAGATTTTGAACTATGCTAATATAGATAGTCAATAGTTTGGGACAACTGCATATAATTATACCTGATGGCTCTCAAATGTTACCGTTCTAAAGTAGAAATCAACTTGAGCTTGAACAATTTTTATAGCATTAACTGATGAAAAGGTGATTGATTAAATCTAACAATATATTCTTGATAAAATAGAAAATTAATAATAAAAGGAAACTTCCTTAACACGATAAAGGAAAATTTATCTGAAATCAATGGGCAAAAATAGGGGAAATTCTAGAGGCTGAAACAAGACAAGGAGTGCTTGATATAATATTTATTTACATTGTTCTATAACTTCTACCCAACACAATAAAACAAAAAAAAAGAAGTAAGATATATTTGAAGAGAGAAAATTATCATTACCTGTGGATAATACGATTGTCTACCCAGGAAACCTAAATGCATTAATTTAAAAACTATTAAAACTAAGAAGTTCAGTAAGATGATAGTCTACAGAATAAAAATATAAATTGATAGCTTTCCTCTAGACCAGTAATAACTAGTTAGACAATATAATAAAAAACAGATCTTATTTGTAAATGAAAAATTTAAATACATAGAGCGCATTAAGAAATGTATATAATTTATTCAATGAAAATGACCAAGTAAAATTTTAAAACCCATTAGTAAATAAGGAGACATCCTTTGTCATGTGATAAAAAAAATTCGCTATGTTAACATGTTGCTCTCAAAATTAATTCATACATCGAATGAAGTCTCTTTTTAAAGTACCTTGTGGGTTTTATTAGGAACTCAATAAAATTATTCACATTGTACCATAATAAATAAATAAATAATAAATGTACACATTGTACCATCACAGGAGTAAATAGTCATTACATAGAAATAAGGTCATTTAAATGTAGGTCATTAAATGAAAGGTCATTTAAATGTAGTCA
This sequence comes from Mirza zaza, assembly GCA_008750895.1. Classification (NCBI taxonomy): domain Eukaryota; kingdom Metazoa; phylum Chordata; class Mammalia; order Primates; family Cheirogaleidae; genus Mirza; species Mirza zaza. Next base: position 30,392 of record VSMD01032999.1, read on the forward strand.
TTAAAGTGATCAGTGTACACATTTTTTGATTGAATGCACATATAGTGTTTGTGAATAAAATAAAACAACAAAAGTCAAAAAGTCTTTTTTGTTGCTTTTTATGAGTCAGGCACCGGATAAGTTGCTGGAGATATAAAAATTAGAGCTCGTTGGTACCTGTTTTCTCCGGTGGAAGAGGCACTGACATAAGTGGATCATAATAAAATAATGGCTCAGTGCGCTGATGATAAGCTATCTATGTTATGTGAGCACTAAGAAGGAACCGCAAACACCAAGACATCCTGATTCTGGTGGTATCAGTCTGTTAGAGCTGCCATAGCAAAATAGCAGAGACTGGGTCGTTTAAACAGCAGAAATGTATTTCTCACAGTTCTGGAAATCCAAGATCAAAATGTCAGCAGTTTTGTTTTCTTCTGAGGCCTCTCTCCTTGGCTTGCAGACGGTTATCTTTTTGCTTCCTCCTCACGTGGTCTTCCCTGCATGCACCTGTCTCTTGCATGTCCACTTTTTCTCTTCTTATGAGAAAAAGAATGTTGTATTAGGCTCACTGTACTGGCCTTATTTGGGCTTAATCACCTCTTAAAATGCCCTGGCTCCAAATACAGTCACATTCTGAGGTTTGGGGCTGAGGACTTCAACATATGAGGAGGGACAAAATTCAGCCCATAGCACCAGCTGTTAGAAATATTTGCTCTTTTCATTGTTTACTTTTTTTTACATGCTGTTTCCTCTGCCAAAAAAGTTCATTTCTATTACTGCCTGGCAAACTCCTATTCAATCTTCAAGATCCAGTCACACATCTCCTTTGGGAAGCTCTTTTTTATTTTATTTTTCACTTCCCTCATCTCTAAAACAAGGATAATAATGTCTACTGTATAGGGTTGCTGTGAACGTTAAACGAGATGTCTGGTACATGACAAGCATTTAACTATTATTTTTAAATAATTATTACTTAAAAATAGGCAAAGAATGTAAGCAGGAAATTCACAGGAAATATAAATCATTAAGAAAAGATACCCAAGCTAACGGATAAAAGAATCACACCCTGACCCTAACCCTAACCAGCAAGAGCAAGACCTCGTCTCTACTATAAATAGAAAGAAATTAATTTGCCAACTAAAAATATATATAGAAAAAATTAGCCAGGCATGGTGGTGCATGCCTGTAGTCCCAGCTACTCGGGAGGCTGAGGCAGGAGAATCGCTTGAGCCCAGGAGTTGGAGGTTGCTGTGAGCTAGGCCGACACCACGGCACTTACTCTAGCCTGGGCAACAGAGTGAGACTCTGTCTCAAAAAAAAAAAAAAAAAAAGATCCCTAACCACTGTGTAGTCTTTGCTCGTACTCTTGTTTAGTATAATACGTTGATTTTAAAGAAAATTTCCTTTGATGATGAA